>JAFEUB010001598.1:65000-97025 GCA_024529925.1 Ophthalmolycus amberensis | reverse complement strand
TCAGTCTAAAAACAAAAGAATGATGATAATAATAAATAAAATACAATACAATCAATACAAGAACTACAAAAAAAAAAAATAATAATAATTAATGAATGAAATAATATTCAACCCGGTTGACCCGGCCTGGCTGATCCTACTGACCTGTTCTGGAGCTCCCTGACGGTGCCCTGGTCGTGGTTTGCTGCCAGTGGTCGGGGCGATACTGCCCCTGACTTTGTTTCTGTTGTTATTCTGTAATTTATGTACTTTCTTATGGTCTTTACTACACACACACACACACACTCACACATACACCCACACACACACACTCACACACTCACACACACACACACACACACACACACTCTCTCTCTCACACACACACACACACAGACTATATGATGTTTGCTGGCTTGTATCTCACTGTTCTTGTCGTCCTCTTGTTGTTATGTTTATGTATTGTCTCTTGTCTTGTAATAAAAAAGAGAAATGTTTTGATAAGTGGAGCAGGTTTTAACCGAGGCTCTGCTTGTGAATGAGGAAGCAAAGTTCACATTCACAGCGCTGCTCCTCTTCCTGGAATGAAGCACAGCTTGATAAGCCCTCCTTCTTCCTCCTGCTCTCAAACACAGCCGGCTCCACTCTGCCCACATGTTTCCTTGTTCCCTCCCCTTCAGATCTACAGTTTTAAAGATGGGTGTAACCAACATGGTGGTGAAGCGATAGAGCTGACAGGCTCCATTCACTGAACAAACACATGTTGTTCAGATCAGAAGTCAAAGCAGAGTCACTTCTAGTGAAGCGAAACTCAGACAGTCGTTGTCACTGAGAGGTGAAATGGCGCAGAAAGGAGTTCAGCTGGATCGGGAAGCCTTCTCTTGTTCCATCTGTCTGGATCTACTGAAGGATCCGGTGACTACTTCCTGTGGACACAGCTACTGCATGAACTGTATTAAAAGCTTCTGGGATGAAGAGGATGTGAAGAAACTCCACAGCTGCCCTCAGTGTAGGCAGACCTTCACACCGAGGCCTCTCCTGCTGAAAAACACCATGTTAGCAGTTTTAGTGGAGGAGCTGAAGAAGACTGGACTCCAAGCTGCTCCTGCTGATCACTGCTATGCTGGACCTGAAGATGTGTCCTGTGATGTCTGCACTGGGAGGAAGCGGAAAGCCTTCAAGTCCTGTCTGCAGTGTCTGGTCTCTTTCTGTGAGAAACACCTCCAGCCTCATTATGAATCCCCTGCCTATGAGAAACACAAGCTGGTGGACCCCTCCAAGAAGCTCCAGGAGAACATCTGCTCTCGTCACGATGAGGTGATGAAGATGTTCTGCCGTACTGATCAGCAGTGTATCTGTTACCTCTGCTCTGTGGATGAACACAAAGGCCACGACACAGTCTCAGCTGCAGCAGAAAGGACTGAGAGGCAGAGAGAGCTGGAGGTGAGTCGACTAAACATCCAGCAGAGAATCCAGGACAGAGAGAAAGACGTGAAGCTGCTTCAGCAGGAGGTGGAGGCCGTCAATCGCTCTGCCGACGAAGCGGTGAAGGACAGCGAGAAGATCTTCACCGAGCTGATCCGTCTCATGGAGAAAAGAAGCTCCGATGTGAAGCAGCAGGTCAGATCCCAGCAGAAAAGTGAAGTGAGTCGAGTCAAAGAGCTTCAGGAGAAGCTGGAGCAGGAGATCTCTGAGCTGAAGAGGAGAGACGCTGAGCTGAAGCTGCTCTCACACACAGAGGATCACAACCAGTTTCTACACAACTACCCCTCACTGTCACCACTCAGAGAAGCTACAGACTCGTCCGCCATCCATATCCGTCCTCTGAGCTACTTTGAGGACGTGACGGCGGCTGTGTCAGAAGTCAGAGATAAACTACAGGACGTTCTGAGAGAGAAGAGGACAAACGTCTCACTGGCAGTGACTGAAGTGAACGTGTTACTGTCTCCTTCACAAGCAGAGCCCAAGACCAGAGCTGAGTTCTTAAGATATTCAAGTGAAATCACACTGGATCCAAACACAGCAAACACATATCTGTTATTATCTGAGGGGAACAGAAAAGCAACATTTATGAGTCAACAACAGTCTTATTCTAGTCACCCAGACAGATTCACTGCATGGCGTCAGGTCCTGAGTAGAGAGAGTCTGACTGGACGTTGTTACTGGGAGGTGGAGTGGAGAGGAGGAAGAGTTTATGTAGCAGTCGCATACAAGAATATCAGCAGAACAGGGAGCTCTTATGAATGTGGTTTTGGATACAATGACAAATCTTGGGCGTTACTTTGTGACAAAAACAGTTTTGTATTTTTGTACAACAAGATCCAAACTCCCGTCTCTGGTCCTCAGTCCTCCAGAGTAGGAGTGTACCTGGATCACAGAGCAGGTATTCTGTCTTTCTACAGCGTCTCTGAAACCATGACTCTCCTCCACAGAGTCCAGACCACATTCACTCAGCCTCTCTATGCTGGACTTTGGTTTTGGTGGAATGGAGACACTGCTGAGTTCTGTAAACTAAAATAGACAGAAGTGATTCATGGAACAGCAAATTAATTTCTGTTAAACTCATTTTGTGTCCATTTTTGCTGAGACCTGATTTTGTTCACCTGTCAATCAAAGATTGAGGGCGGTACTTTGACATCTTGTCATCATTGTTGTGTACATGTTTGAGTTCCTTTAGGTGGAGCTCCTTCCTGTGTCTGTTAAACCATGGAGGCTATCACTGCTCATGATGATCTTTGTTGACCTGAACTGACATTTCTCTGCAGGAAAATGTAAACTTCTCTGAGGTCTAAATGTTTGTTGTAAATGTGTATTGATGTATTAGTTTGTTGTTGTTTCTCTTCCACTGCATGTGTCTTAAAGAGAGAAATCACCAGAGCTTCTTTTATCCAAGATATTTTTTTCTCACCACTTTCTGTAAAGATATCTTTCATTAAATTTACATTTATTTGTTTAACAGACTAAATGTTGCTGTTGTCTGAATTGATGAGTCATACTGATGGATGTGAACACATTGAAGGTTTACATGATAAAGAAAGTAATCTTGTTTCAAGAAGATAAAATCCTCTGATCTTGTTGTAAGAACAATCAGTCTATTGAGAAGGAAACTCGTCTGTTTGGAACTCTTTTCTTTAAGATCCAATGATTTTATATGAAAGTCTCTTTCAGTTATTGTACAATGTGTAGTTGTCTTAAAGGAAGAGCTTCTTTCAGTGGTCTAGGATTCAAACTGCCTGCAGTCATCAGAGTGTTCCTGTCAGTGGGTTTAGTGGGAATACTTGTTTGTAGCTTTTCTAACTCACCACTGAACTCAAGAAGACAAATATCATTACAGATCAGCTCCAAACTGCCTCATGAGGAGCAGAATGAATCCACATCTCTGGTTACTAGTAAATCCTTCTCATCAACAATGAGAGCTCTGCTCTTCAGCAGCATGTCAGTGTGTCTTGTATGTAGGAGGGCAAAGCGTTCAGCAGCTTCTTCATGTGTGAGTCCACCAACATGTGAGACTTGAGATGAATCCTCACATGTTAAGTTCAACTCTTACTATTTAGTTTGGAGACAACTTGTTGTGTTTTATATTTCAACCACAAGATGGCGCCATGATATGTAACGCACACACAGGTGACACTTTACTGCAGGTGATACATGTGATGTTTGATCACCAGTGACGTCATTCTATTATAGGATGCCTTGTTAACATGTTTGTAAATGTATAAAAGTGGTTTGTAACGTAGAGTTCTTGCTTACAGGTTTTATATAATGATAAAGCGTTTGAGTGAAGAAGGACTTCAGAAGTTATTACCGTTATATTATCAAGTGTATCTAGAAGGTCCAATACCAGAAAGGTGTTTTTATCTAAACTTAAGTGTGTCGACCACTTGCACTTAAGTTGTACAATTATGATTTAATGAAAACAAAAGTGATTTTTTAAAGAAGTATGTGTATTTATTTGACAGTGTCTGCATGCTATCAGACACTAAAGTAAAGCTGCACGTTCAGTCTTAACTTCCAACGTTGCAGCTGCAGCTTTTGTTTTCATCACGAGATTCCGCTTGATCATCCTGATGACGTCACGTTTGTAAAAGACCAAATCTTTCTGAATTAATAACTCTCTCGCCGGGTGCGGTGGCACGCGCCTGTAATCCCAGTTACCGGGAGGCTGAGGCTGGAGGATCGTTTGAGCTCAGGAGCTCTGAGCTGCAGCGGACTGTGAAGATCGGGTGTCCGCACTAAGTTCGGTATCGGTTTGGTGGTCCTGGGGGAGCCCGGGACCACCAGGTGGTCTAAGGAGGGGTGCACCGGCCCAGGTCGGGGACGGAGCAGGTCAAAGCCCCCGTGCCGCTCAGTAGTGGGATCGCGCCTGTGAATAGACGCTGTAGTGCAGCCTGAGTAACACAGCGGGACCCAGTCTTTATACACTCTGTCTACTGTTCAACAAACAGCTGATACAACAACAAGGTGTTTACATGTTACAGCAGCTTCATCACTGCTTCTTCATATTCTAGTTCAAAACATTCAGAAACCAGTTGTGTGTGTTTGTCCTACAGCGCCTCCACCTGGAGGAGAGGAGCAATGACACCAATCACAGCAGTCAGTGCAGCTCCACACATACAGCAAACTAACGGGGCTTTCTTTATGACGTTCAATCAACGTGATGGAGAGGTGAACAGTCACAAACAAACACTTTCTCTTTGTTTTTATGTTCAAATAACACAAATATGTCCATAATAATACTTCAACATCTGGATCAAAATCAAAAAACGTGTTTTTCTCTCTTGTTGTAAATGTGTTTTCATTGAGTGGATCTTATATCAGCCTTAAATATGAACAGTAGCTGTGAAACAATACAGAGAGCTCATGGTTCAGCAGCACAACACGTGGTTTACAGTTTGAAGTGACTGAAGCTCAGAGAGATGGAGTAGTTACAGAGCAGGTAACACTCTCAACACATGTGGATATTATGGGATTAATAACATAATCCATCTCTGTGATGTATTGCAGAGCTCTGATGTCGCTGAAATGAAAGTTTAGGAAAACATATCAATATTAGCAGAAAATAGATATTTATGTGATGATTGTGTTGACAAATGGGTCACAGTTGTTTGCTGACCTCTTACATTTCAATCATCTCGTTTCCTCACTTCATCATGTTTTCCTCATTATTTCATGGATTTCCTCATCTTCACCAGAGACGAGGTTCCTGCTGTATTTTCAGTGTCAAACTCTGTTTTGTAGTTGCCTCCTACCCCTGCAGGTTGCTGGCAGACAGCTGTTACCTAAATCTCCATCTTCAGCCTTCTGAACATTCTGGCAGACAGCTGCATGTTAGAACCTCCACCTACAGCCTCCTCCAGCAGTCCACAGCCCTGGCCTCCACCTGTCGATTCTGGTAGTCATCTCTCCTGCTCCACCTCCAGCCTCTTCCAGCTCCAGCATGCCGTCTCCATCTACACCTTGAAATACTTGCAAACAGGTACCGCCTGCAGAGATGGGCAGTATTTCTATTACTTGTATTTGAAATACGTATTTCAATTACTTTTGAGTATTTTGTAATTTGTATTTGATAGGGCCGATAAAAACCGAACGTAATTTGTAACAAAATAGTTTAGAGTGGAGTGATTTTGTATTTAAAATACTCAAAATACTTTCTCCACAAATCAAAAAGCAGTTCACGAGTTCAGATCTTCAAGTTTAACGGATTGTCTGTCAAGTTAAATATTGTATCTGAGTGTGACAGATGTCAACTAGCTTGATGTATAATTGATGTCTGGGTCTGGCTACATAGCCTATTGTATATACATGGTTATAATATCAAGCTCGATGCTAACATGCTAATGACGCTAGCATGCTGTCTAGGCTCGTGCATAGCCAGTGTTTAGCAAGTTAACTTATCAGTGGAGTAGCTATAGCTATAAGAGGGAGATTGGGAGCTTGTGTTCATGATCACCTTATCAAGAGACGTCTGACCATCTAATCTTGCACTGAATTACAAGTTATGCTGTATCTTCTCAATGTGGATGTCATAATGCCATATCAATTACTGGCAGATAATATAGTTCACAGTTAGCCAGGCTATGACAGTAGATGTCCATTTGTTAAAAACAACTAAAAAACATTAAATATCCAATTTATTTTATTTAAAAGGCATATTATGAAAGTATTCTTAGTTTTATTATTTCATACATTTTACAGTTGGCCAGGTGGACAACATGTCTCAGCAAGGAAAGCGAGGATCTGCGAAGAGGATGTGAGTCGGCTCTTTCACAGACAGAAGATCAGGAAGGCACCAGGCCCAGACGGTGTGTCACCCTCCTGCCTGAAAGTCTGTGCTGACCAGCTGGCCCCCATCTTCACAAAGATCTTCAACCGATCACTGGAGCTGTGTGAAGTCCCCTCCTGCTTCAAACGCTCCACGATCATCCCGGTCCCCAAGAAATCCCCCATCACAGGATTAAATGACTACAGGCCCGTCGCCCTGACGTCTGTGGTCATGAAATCCTTTGAAAAACTGGTGTTGACCCACCTGAAGAACATCACAGGACCCCTGCTGGATCCCCTGCAGTTTGCCTACCGTGCAAACAGGTCGGTGGATGATGCAGTCAACATGGGACTGCATTACATGCTGCAGCACCTCGACTCCCCAGGGACATATGCAAGGGTTCTGTTCGTGGACTTCAGCTCCGCGTTCAACACCATCATCCCAGCAATACTCCAATCCAAACTCTCCCTGCTCACTGTGCCAGCCTCCACCTGTCAGTGGATCACAAACTTCCTGACTAACAGGACGCAGCAGGTGAGGCTGGGAAAAATCACATCCAGCACCCGGACCATCAGCACTGGCGCCCCCCAGGGATGTGTGCTCTCCCCACTGCTCTTCTCCCTCTACACCAACGACTGCACCTCAGAGGACCCAACGGTCAAACTCCTGAAGTTCGCAGACGACACAACGGTCATCGGCCTCATCAGGGACGGTGATGAGTCTGCGTACAGACGGGAGGCTGAACGGCTGGTCCTCTGGTGTGGTCAGAACAACCTGGAGCTGAACAAGCTCAAGACTGTGGAGATGACAGTGGACTTCAGGAGGAGCCCCCCATCACTGCCCCCCCTCACCATACTCAACAACACTGTGTCTGCTGTGGAGACCTTCAAGTTTCTGGGATCCACAATCTCCCGGGACCTGAAGTGGGCTCCCAACATCAACACCATCATGAAAAAGGCCCAGCAGAGGTTGTACTTTCTGCACCAGCTCAGGAAGTTCAACCTGCCTCAGGAACTGCTAATTATTTTCTACTCAGCCATCATCCAGTCTGTTCTCTGTTCTTCCATCACTGTGTGGTTTGGATCAGCCACCAAACAGGACAGAAACAGACTGCAACGGATTGTTAGGTCTGCAGAGAGGATCATTGGTTCCAGCCTGCCCTCCATCCTGGACTTGTTCACCTCCAGAGTCAGGAAACGTGCAGGAAAGATCACTGCAGACCCCTCACACCCTGGACACAAGCTGTTCCAACTCCTCCCCTCTGGTAGGCGCTACAGGGCTCTGTACGCCAAGACCACCAGACACAGGAACAGCTTCTTTCCACTGGCCGTCACGCTCATGAACAATAAATAGGTTATCCTACACTATTGTCTGTAGGTTGATGTTCACATGTATATATATATATCTATACACACACTCTTTTTTTTCTCTTGGATATATATTTATACTTGTATTATAGCTAAATGTTTATACCTACATCCGTTTTACTTTTTTTTATTTTTGCTTCCCTTTTTGATTCTTTATACATATATTTTTCTTGTTGATTGTAAATTTGTGTTTGTACATTGTGTTTGTACATTGAGAGCGGAGTGGAAACCGGTGACAAATTCCATGTATGCGTAAGCACACATGGCCAATAAAGCTGATTCTGATTCTGATTCTGATTCTGAAGATGATGTTCAAGAAGGACCATCAACAAGCACAGATGTGCTTACTCACATTCTGTGACTGTTCTTCCTTTGTGTGGGCTTCACCAGAGCTTTGTGTACATTATATATAATTATATTATATTATTATTATATTATATAGCCCAAACCTGAATGCTCTGCTATACCAAATTGTGAGAAAACGGAAAATCCAGAAAAAAGTATTTCCTGTATTTTAAATACAAAATACATGTATTGTATTTTGTTACATTTTCTGGCACCAGTATTTTGTATTTTATTTTGATACATTTATTTGAGGGGTATTTTGTATTTTGTATCAAAATACATTTTGATGTATCTTTGCCCATCTCTGAATACAGGTGTGATGCAGGGGTGTGTAAATGAATTGTCTCTGGAGAGACATTTGTCCAACGATGGCCCAAAGACAGACAGGATGTGGACCAGTAAACAAACCTCAGAAAATATGTTTTCATTTTATTTCAAACTGATGTTTGTGTCACTTATTCTGAAAATCTGGCTTCCTGTCACAACAATGTAGGAAACGTGAAACAGCAGGTCCACGTGCTGTCAATCTGTGGACACTGGAGGACCACATAGGACCAAGGACAGGGTCCAACCTGACACCCTCGAACCTCCATGCAAACATGCATCTCTATGTTATTGGACATTATATGAGACCGTGTTTTTTAAATAGGCCTGAATGGAGACTTAATGTGTGGTTGACCCCTGGGCAGGTCACGTGACTCTCAAACGCGACAGGAGACTGTGAGTCACAATGTAATGTTAGTTGTATTATTTGAGCTCATGTGGATATATTCCTCTTAAAGTTGTATTTAATGTCTGTTTGTGCAGCGGAGGACTGTTGAGGACCTGATGGAGACTCTGAGGTAAGAACTAGCTGTTCTCAGCAGAACGTTCCATCGTTACCACCATGTTTACCAAATTGTGCGTTTTTCTAAATTCAGTCTGTTCCAACCGTTGGTCCGTCAGAAAAAGCCGAAATCTACTTTCACTCGACGAAACCTCCCAAGAAACACCTTCAAACCAGGATTGTTCTGCATCGGTGACTTACTGATAAAGGTAAGTCTGATTCTGATACAATTTTGCAGGAAAAAAGTGAGATTTATATACTTTTTCCACCACTGTTTTTTATGTATTTATAGCGACTATCTGAACCGATGTTTATCCTAATATTGATCATATTTTCAGTTATCAGTGTATATTAATCCACTAGGACTGACTTTTGACTGTTGAGACCAAGTTTATAAAAGTTTATTTGAACCAAAGCTGCTTTCTTGGTTCGCTAACGTTAGCTTTATAGACCCGACCGTCCAGCGTTAGCTTAAACTGAGAAATGCTAATAGAAATATTGTTTCTTTATATTTATATAACTTCTAGGTGATACGGATCACAAGTGATGCACGCATGATAATATATTTAATCCATATTAACTCTCAATTCACACATTTCCTACATACTTGTGATATTTTTCATATATGAGGTTATTTTACACGTAAAGTTGTTTATAAATGTGTCACTTTTATGTCTTCGTGCCCTGAATATTAACACGATGAACAGCAGAGTGAAAGAACCACTAAAAGATATTTTCTATAGAAAAAGTGCTGATATGTTTCAGACTTTTAATCAATCAGCAAGACAGCTCTGGTGTAAACCTCGCTGTGTGAAATGTATCTGAGTGTAGATGTACTCTGTGTAAACTGTAATAAAGCTTCCAGACTGATAGTAATTATATACACACGTGTTTACATGCACGCACATATTAATGTTTCCAATAAACAGCTGATAGAAATCAGTACACTACACAGCCTAATCCATGTGCTCATGAATTATGAAAACAAAATGGTGGTGTGAATATCGAGCAGGTCAGGTGTCATTTTAATCATGTGACAGTAAACTGTGTTGTGTTCAGTGAAACTGTATCAGTGGTGACTGTGTGTTCATGCAGCATGTAGACATATGGAAGGCCTCCTGCAGTAACAACACTGAAACAAATGCAAACATGTTGCACTGTACTGGGTTTGTTTCTGCCAATACTTTTGCGAGCGTATCATTTATTGTATGACATTTACTTTCTATCTCGTCACACTGCTTTGTGCTACTGATCCTTTCAATGTGATATGAGAAATGACTATGATGTGGATCAGTGGTCTGAGGGTTGTGTGTGTTTTTACCCTCAGATGGCACGACAGTTCACCTACGTCCAGGTCCAGGTCCCGGACCCTTACCGGCCCGGCGTCTTACGGACCATCCTCAGGATCAGAGATCTGATGAGCTCCTCACCTAGTCCCCCACCAGACTACAACCCTGGCAGCACGGACACAGTCCCTCCAACCAGGAGCACGGTAAGAACAAAGAACCTGAACGTCACACAGTTATTTTAACACTTTGATCAGTTTCTTTCATCGTCTCCCATTGAGACTCATATTCCGAATGTGCTGTGTATGTCCAAAGAAGAAGAAAACGGTTTGCTCATCTTTACTGTTTTTGGACGGTGTGTTTGGCTAACAGCTAACAGAACTGCCTGCAGAGACAGTTATTCTGAGCCTTAATCCATATTCATATCCATATTCTTAATCAAATTACAGCAGTGGTGGTTGCACACACACCTGGGAGAGATCTATTACTGCATAGGGGCGCTGATCCTCCTTAATTCAATATGTGATGTGAGAAAGTCTATATGATGTAACAGTCCTTGGTTTGTTTCCACGATGTGGAGCAGTGGTCTGATGGTTGTATTTATTTTTTTAAACCTTCAGGCGGGACGACGCTTCACGTGGAGGACTTTCCTCATCCCGGACCCCAACCGCCCCGACGCCCCACGGATCATCCTCCGTAGAATCCCAGCCTCACAACGCAGGACTGGCTCCTCCACTCGCTGTGACCCATCTCCTCCCTCCTCTTGTGTCTTGTCCACTCCTATTTCTTCTCCCTCTTCTTCTAGCTCCTCTTCTAGCTCCTCCTCTAGTCCCTCTTCTAGCTCCTCCTCTCCCTCTTCTTCTCGCTCCTCCTCTAGTTCCTCTTCTAACTCCTCCTCTCCCTCTTCTTCTAGTTCTTCCTGTACCATTCCCCCAAGTCCTTTGAAGGTAAGCCCAGGTAAGCGTCGGCTAGTATGGGACCACCTTGAGTCGGAAGAGGTGAGGAACAGAAGGCTGAATCCTGCGTGTAGGAACCAGCTTGTGTTAAGTTTCATTTCATTGTGTTAAGTTTTCTTAGATTGTGTTAAGTTTTGTTAGATTGTGTTAAGTTTTGTTAGATTGTGTTAAGTTTTATTTCATTGTGTTAAGTTTCCTTTTGTGAGGATTTATGTATAACTCTGCTGTATTTCCCTCAGTAGTGTCCTCCTACGAGTCCCGCCCACTGCCTTGCCTCTCTCCGTAGGCACAGCTGTGCCTCATCTCCTGTGATCACCTCCAGCTGACATAAATACTCCTGTCACTCTCATCCCAGTTGTCAGTCCGTCCGTTTACCAACCTGGGTTCCCGTCCCGTGAGTTGTCCGTTTTTTCACTGTGAGATTCCTTTACTAACAATCTGTTTTTGTGTTCAACTTACCTGCCGTCCAGTGTCGAGCCTCGGGTATCACACAGACGTTCCAGCCTGCCTGCCAGCCACTTTCCGGATAGGATCAGAGCGGAGCGCGAGGACGCGCCTCCGTGTTTGACGTGACTGTTTACCTGTCGGCTTCGTCAGCCGCTCAGAGGATTTAGCCACTTTCCGGCTTGGACCCGTGCGGAGCTTATAGAGACGCCTCCTTTTTGACTTTATCTATTTCCTGTCTTTTCCTCTGCCTGAGAGAAATAAAGAATATTGGTTTTTGAAATAGAACTCTGCTGTCCTGAGTCTGCATTTGGGTCCATGAACGCACCACATCATAACACCTTTGATTGTATTGTCACTGCACCGAGACTCAGGCAGGGTGTTTGCACACAGCGAGTGGTCTGGGGGGGAATAGCGTGAACCTCCAACGTGTTTCGACCCTCCAGGGAAGCTCCTCTGTGCAGAGAATTAATAGGATGTCCACAGCATATCAAGGGGGTTCACATGTCTGTCGACACCCACCCTTAGTCCGACAAGAGTCCTCAGTGACAAGGAGAGGAGTGTGTTAAGTTTTCTTAGATTGTGCTTCTCCACATGTTGGAGTTGCTGGGTTGCAGAGTGGAGATTGATTGGTGGGCTGGGGGATGCACTCATAACCGGTAAATATGAATTCTGAAAATTTGAAATTGGTACGTAGATGTCAGTATTCCTGGTGAGAACACCGATTTTATGGAGGGGGGTGTGATGACCTCTCCCTTCCACTAGAGGTCTATGTCCTGTTTGTCTCTGTCTTTCAGGTTGTTGCTAACCCAGCTGCCAACACACACCTGAGCCTGGTGGGAGTGCCAGGTATTAAGGCCCCAGCTCCTCCTCTTTGTCGGGGGCCAGATGAGTTTACGGGCAGGTCAGGCGTCCACCTGAAGGGAGACTTCTTCCTCACCCACGGCTCCAGCACTCGCTCGGAGCTCATCATCAACCTGAGGGAGGTCAGCTTGCGGCTGCCGGCCGGGGAATACATCATCGTCCCCTCCACCTTCGAGGCGCACAAAGAGGCCGACTTTGTCCTTAGAGGTTTCTCCGAGAAGCCCGCCGACTCAGAGGAGCTCGATGCCGACGTTACAGCAGAGCTTCCAGTAGAGACCGAGCTGGGCGAGCGCCAGATCGACGCCGCCTTCAAAAATCTCTTCAGACAGCTGGCAGGGCCGGACATGGAGATCAGCCTCGCAGAGCTGCAGACCATCCTGAACAGGATCATCAGCAAACAAAGACCTGAAGACGGACGGCTTCACACAAGAAGCTTGTCGCAGTATGATAAGCCTCACCTCCTCTCACGGCAGCTGCTTCGTTTGATTAATTCTTTGTTTGTTTTAGTTTAGTGATTATTTGTTCGTTAAATAAATGTCTATTTATTACTTTTATCACTCGTCTTGTCTCCCTTATGTTGCAGCCTTTGATCCAGGTCGTAACAATTGTGTTAAGTTTTATTTCATTGTGTTAAGTTGTATTTGACTGTTTTTTATTAGATTGTTTTCCAAAGCTCCTCAAGTTTACAGGATACTATAAGACCTTGAAACTACAAGCTCATATGCCGGCTGACACGCTACATTGACACGATAACACGGTCAAAAAACTGTTAGCTTCCCGTCCCCACACACCTGATTCTCATTACCAGGCCCTTACCTATATGCACTTTTGGTCAATGTGCCACCCTGTTCAATGTCAGAACTGCATGTGTAAACCCACCCCATGTTTCCCTCAAAGAGAAAATAAAACAACCACATTATGGCTCCAACAATAAGAAAGAAAGAAAAGTTAACGTGAGTTGCAGGTGTGTGCACTGATGTCTTAGCTAATTGTCACCGATATGTTAGCTACAGAAGCTGACCATAAAGTAGCACTTTGTTGTGCAATAACGTCACACTTGGTTGCAAACTTGTTAGCAAGACCAAGCTAATGCAGTCTGATATAACAGCCTGGATACATCAACACATCTATTTAACAGTTTAAAGATGAACTGAGCATTATAAAGTACACAAAGGGAGGATTCAATGCAGGACTGTTGAGTGTGTGTTGCTTTTTTATTTTAATGAGCAATGTGAGTCATTTGAGTTTGTCGTTGGTAGATTGTCTTCAGGCCGAGCTTAGTGGCTTCCAAGGACCCAAGAAAAGGTCTTAAATCATATATTAAAAGAAAAGACATTTGACACATTAAATTGATAGATTTTAAATTTACTTTAGCATAAAGTCCCTCCAAATATGACAGAAGGATGGAGGCATTAAGGCAAGTTGTATCTGTGTTTTACTGCTAATGTTCACTCACTAACTCGTGACATAATCCCATCTGTGTTTCTGCCGAGCTGAACTGATTGAAAACATGGATAAGAAAGCAACCTGGGACCGCTTCTACACTGAGAGCAGCAGCAGCACAAACACCTTCAAACACTTTGAGTGGTTCTTGGCTTCGATGCTGTCCGGGACTTCATTATGCCCCTATTGCAGACCAAGCCCCACCCAGACGGTTTGCTCTGTTGGGGTCTGACCATATGGCTTCAACATGTGCTGTGGAACAAAGAGAGTCAGGCCTTCCCTTTTGCAAGCAAAGGTTTCATCCTGATTGTGGTTTGATGAGCACCAAACCTCCTCTGAAGGAATTTCACATTAGGGTGCGAGTTTCCTCCCCCCCAAAAACGATGCGTTCCTGAAGTCACCTGAAAGCACCGCTGCAATCTCATTGGCCGAGAACCAAGACACCCCAGGACCCCTGTAGTTCAGCCACTGTTCAACAAAACTACCTGCAGCCCCCACCTCAATGCTTTTTCCCCTTCGACCTCCGTCGAGCTAGGGAGCACACCAACGTTGTTTCCCTTTTCAACCAAAATCCTAGGTTTAACAGTTTATATTCGCTGGCCGAATTCACCAAACTGTCTATTTTATCTTTCTTCGCATCCACGAAGCGAACCCGTTTAATCCTGCAGAAGTGAAGAAGCAAGACTCCTTCAGAACGAGAGACAGAGAACTTCCACTCTCCACTCTCCCCCAAGCGCCTCGTCTGCTCCGGCCATAAGGACGCGAAACTCCCTTACCCAGACGACAGCGATTCTCTCCCACCGAGAGAAACACGGCTTCCGCCGCCGCAGCCTGAGCCTGAAGCTCAGAAGGAACCCCTCAGAAGAACCCCCCTCAATCACCACGATTGCATCGTACCGTAAGGCAAATAGATTCTGGGCAGAGTTAGAGAGAGTTCATTTGTGTTCATTTTATCTTGTTTACGTGCTTAAAGTACTGTTCATTTTTATAACGTGGTGTATGCTTAATAATCGCCGACACTAACGATCGCTGAGATCGTAGGGGTCGTGTAGAAGTAGCGTGTATTCCATGCTACTGTGATTTATGGTGAGACAGCCGCCTAGTGAGTCCGAAGTTGCGTCTCATCAGTTCAGGAGGTCAGAACCGCCGGCTGAGACAAAGAGTCGCTGTTCCTGCTCCCCTGGCTGAGAGAGCAATCTTCCGTACTCCCGCGCGGCGCAGAGGATCGTAATCGCTTGTTTTATTTCATTTTGTTTTGTTCCTTTCCCTTCTCTTTACTAACTCACACACACATATAGCTTTGAGCTAATCTAGCTACGTGCTAAACAGCTACCGGCACGTGTAGACACCGGGTCTCCTGTTGGCTATCCGGCATTTTGGGTCTCGCGCATGAGAGACGTCACCACGTCCCAGCTACGTCACACGTCACTGAGCTGTTCCCTCGCTCCCCCCCCCCCTTTTCACTCACACACACACTCACACACACACACACACACACACACACACACACACCCCTCTTTTCAATAGTCTGTTGATTTTAGATAGCGTGCTCATGAATGTATAGTTGTTGTTAGTTTAGATATTAGTTGACTAGATCATTAGTATTATAACGTAATAAACTGTTATATTTTAAAGAGCAGCTGTCTGTGATTACTTTGTGCATGCGTATTGTGATAATAACTGTATATGTGGTCTGTGCTCGAACTTAAACCTTCACTTTCACTCTGAATGTGTAATAGTACTCAGACTACTGACATTGTGAGTGAACACTAATTATGAGACTTAGTTTTATCGTTTGGTTATTGGTCCCTGTTCGCAGGGTGGTGCCCCGTTATTATTAACAATCATTAATAATTGTTACTTACATCAACAACTCTATTGATGTCAAGAATTTAGTTTCTTAGATGTGTGTGTGCAGAGTGGTTCTGTTAGCACTGATATTTATTTGTCCACCATATTCTGTTCCTTGAGTGAAGGCAGAGCACAGCCTGTAAGGAGACGCAGAGTAAAAGTGTTCACCATTTCTACCAGTAGATGGCAGTATAAGTACATTTAAACCATATATTTAGTTATATTTACCTGTCTTTGTTATTTGTCTCGTTATTGATACAGATGTATTTAATGCTGTTTATTTCATCTGATATCTGATGTTCATGGTTACTTTGCAACCCAGTTATAAACATCATGTATTTACTTGTTGTGTTTATGTAATGTAAGACCTAAACGTAGATGGAAGAGTGAGCATGTGTTGATCATAAGGCAATAAATAATGACAGTTGAAGAATAAAGAGACGTTTGGTTTATTCTTATCAAACAGCCTTCAGTGGACCTTGCCTCAGTTACCACCCAGTCATAGCACCACCTGTGCTTCCCATTCTGACCTTCATCACTACATCATCACTGCACCGTCATCAACCTCTAACCTGTTCTGTTGTTACTCTGCTGTCAGCGTCTCAGCACCTCTGAACAGATCCTGTCATCATAATGAAAGCCCTTTGGTCTACAGAATGATTTCGCACTGTGCTTGTGTGTGAACACAGTTGTAGGAGTTGACTATATGAGTTATTGTATAAGACTGAAACAAGGAGAGCACAGCGACTGAAAGCAGTCAAATGATTGTTGTTTAGCGCTGTTACCTGTTTGTAGCCGTATGTCTATCTCTGTGCATGTACATTTAGAGAAGTCATATTTATTGTATGTGTACACACTCTGATTATACAATTAACAATATATGAATTGGGCTAGTTTGCTGTTCCTGTAAAACTGAGCAACAGGGCCATTGGCCTGGTTACATGTTGGTCACTAACACATTTACATCAGCAGGTCATGACCTTCCTCAGCTGAGAGCAGCAGCTCACATTTACTTCTATCTGATCCAGTGACATCCGCACACGTCTAGATGAGCACAGAAAGACAATCGTTGGTATTCTCTAACTCTGTATGTCAAGCACAAGTTAAACACTTCCCTAAAAGCAGAAGCCTTCAGAATCATTGTTGCATTGTGATTACATTCCTGTATCTGACTTGTATTGCTGTATCTCAATCCTTCTGATTCTTCCGTCTGCAGTTAATCTGCTCACATGATTTCAATCATCACAGCTTTGGTTTGCAAGAGTTGTTCCTAAACACACCACTCTTCTGTCCAAAGATGATTGTCATCAGTGACGCTTCCGTGGTCGGAGAAGGGACTGAATCCATCCTCAGTACAAGTCAAATACAGGAATGTAATCACACTGAATGTGTTCATTTCACATTCTATATTTCACCTCTTTACTAGATGGAAGAGATCAAATACAATGAAAACATCAGTGCTGACAATGTCTTCTTGTAACATCAATCAAGTGCTTGAGTCCATCTTTAAAAAGTTGTTGCAGATGATTGACCAGCAGTACACTCACATCTGGGCTCTGCAGAACAAACTCCCTCTCTGCAGCTTCCTGGTCCTGTGCTCTGTGAAACGGGTTGCTGCCAAAGTGTGACACTCGTGTCAATGAGCCCCCCTCTTGTTCACACCAGTCTGCAGCCACTGATGCATCCAGCAGGTCTGTGGACAGACATCACTCTCTGGCCAAGTAACGAGGGATCCCCTTCCCTATAATAAGAATTGAAGGTTTAACAATGGGTTTCTCTTTAAGATATTTGTTTTCTAATTCTGTGGGCCCTCTGTGCATTCGAGAAGCTGACCTAAAATCTGCCCTCGAGGTGGAACTAAAATGAACTCCATCAGTGATAACTTAAGGTGGACTGTTTTCCAAATAGTAACACATCTGCCGGTGTGCGTCCCCTTAGAGCTCCAGAGATCAATCTGAGGGTCACAAGACAGTTAACATGGTGGCAGAAGAGAAGAGAACCAATTCATCTGGGTTTTGCTCGTGTCTTGTGAGATTAGGAACAAAATTGAAAAAGTTCTGGAGTCAAACTTTCTGTATCCCAATGGCAATAAAAGTGAAGTCATTTGATTTGGACCGCATGCATTTGACCAACATTATATCTTCTCATCTTTGACCCTTTGACCTCTTCTGTTGAACCATTTAAATCAGGATTTAAGTGTGACGAATAAATCAATGAGGTAGTTAAATTATGTATAAAGTTTAATAAGAATAAACCAAACATCTCTTTATTCTTCAACTGTCTTTATTTATTGCCTCGTGATCAACACATGCTCACTCTTTCATGTATGTTTAGTTCTTAAATGACATAAAGATAACAACTAAACACATGATGTATACAACTAGGCTGCAAATGAACCATAAACATCAAATATCAGATGAAATAATCAGCATTCAATACATCTGTATCAATAACCGAGATAATTAACAAAGAAACAGGTAAATATAACTACATTTATGGTTTAAATAGCTACTCAGCTCGATATACTGTCTTGTTGTTAAGAGTCAGAACAAGACTAACTTCTTTATATGTGAATCACAGATTGTGAATATAAGTTATTGTATGATGCAATCTGCTGACATTATGAAAAATATCAACTGTGCATGACTGTGGATGATATAAACTCATACTGAGCACACAGATGTTTAAAGATATGAGATAAAGTATTGATCTTTATTCAAATAAGGTTTTAGGTCAATTGTACAGATGCTGATCAGCCTTCAACGTTGCAGCTGCAGCTTTTGTTTTCATCACTGGATTCCGCTTGATCATCCTGATGACGTCATGTTTGTAAAAGACCAAATCTTTCTGAATTAATAACTCTCTCGCCGGGTGCGGTGGCGCGCGCCTGTAATCCCAGTTACCGGGAGGCTGAGGCTGGAGGATCGTTTGAGCTCAGGAGCTCTGAGCTGCAGCGGACTGTGAAGATCGGGTGTCCGCACTAAGTTCGGTATCGGTATGGTGCTCCTGGGGGAGCCCGGGACCACCAGGTGGTCTAAGGAGGGGTGCACCGGCCCAGGTCGGAGACGGAGCAGGTCAAAGCCCCCGTGCCGCTCAGTAGTGGGATCGCGCCTGTGAATAGACGCTGTAGTGCAGCCTGAGTAACACAGCGGGACCCAGTCTTTATACACTCTGTCTACTGTTCAACAAACAGCTGATACAACAACAAGGTGTTTACATGTTACAGCAGCTTCATCACTGCTTCTTCATATTCTAGTTCCCATGAAAACATTCAGAAACCAGTTGTGTGTGTTTGTCCTACAGCGCCTCCACCTGGAGGAGAGGAGCAATGACACCAATCACAGCAGTCAGTGCAGCTCCACACATACAGCAAACTAACGGGGCTTTCTTTATGACGTTCAATCAACGTGATGGAGAGGTGAACAGTCACAAACAAACACTTTCTCTTTGTTTTTATGTTCAAATAACACAAATATGTCCATAATAATACTTCAAGGTATCAACATCTGGATCAAAATCATTTAGAAATGTGTTTTTCTCTCTTGTTGTAAATGTGTTGTTTTCATTGAGTGGATCTTATATCAGCCTTAAATATGAACAGTAGCTGTGAAACAATACAGAGAGCTCATGGTTCAGCAGCACAACACGTGGTTTACAGTTTGAAGTGACTGAAGCTCAGAGAGATGGAGTAGTTACAGAGCAGGTAACACTCTCAACACATGTGGATATTATGGGATTAATAACATAATCCATCTCTGTGATGTATTGCAGAGCTCTGATGTCGCTGAAATGAAAGTTTAGGAAAACATATCAATATTAGCAGAAAATAGATATTTATGTGATGATTGTGTTGACAAATGGGTCACAGTTGTTTGCTGACCTCTTACATTTCAATCATCTCGTTTCCTCACTTCATCATGTTTTCCTCATTATTTCATGGATTTCCTCATCTTCACCAGAGACGAGGTTCCTGCTGTATTTTCAGTGTCAAACTCTGTTTTGTAGTTGCCTCCTACCCCTGCAGGTTGCTGGCAGACAGCTGTTACCTAAATCTCCATCTTCAGCCTTCTGAACATTCTGGCAGACAGCTGCATGTTAGAACCTCCACCTACAGCCTCCTCCAGCAGTCCACAGCCCTGGCCTCCACCTGTCGATTCTGGTAGTCATCTCTCCTGCTCCACCTCCAGCCTCTTCCAGCTCCAGCATGCCGTCTCCATCTACACCTTGAAATACTTGCAAACAGGTACCGCCTGCAGAGATGGGCAGTATTTCTATTACTTGTATTTGAAATACGTATTTCAATTACTTTTGAGTATTTTGTAATTTGTATTTGATAGGGCCGATAAAAATCGAACGTAATTTGTAACAAAATACTTTAGAGTGGAGTAATTTTGTATTTAAAATACTCAAAATACTTTCTCCACAAATCAAAAAGCAGTTCACGAGTTCAGATCTTCAAGTTCAACGGATTGTCTGTCAAGTTAAATATTGTATCTGAGTGTGACAGATGTCAACTAGCTTGATGTATAATTGATGTCTGGGTCTGGCTACATAGCCTATTGTATATACATGGTTATAATATCAAGCTCGATGCTAACATGCTAATGACGCTAGCATGCTGTCTAGGCTAGTGCATAGCCAGTGTTTAGCAAGTTAACTTATCAGTGGAGTAGCTATAGCTATAAGAGGGAGATTGGGAGCTTGTGTTCATGATCACCTTATCAAGAGACGTCTGACCATCTAATCTTGCACTGAATTACAAGTTATGCTGTATCTTCTCAATGTGGATGTCATAATGCCATATCAATTACTGGCAGACAATATAGTTCACAGTTAGCCAGGCTATGACAGTAGATGTCCATTTGTTAAAAACAACTAAAAAACATTAAATATCCAATTTATTTTATTTAAAAGGCATATTATGAAAGTATTCTTAGTTTTATTATTTCATACATTTTACAGTTGGCCAGGTGGACAACATGTCTCAGCAAGATGATGTTCAAGAAGGACCATCAACAAGCACAGATGTGCTTACTCACATTCTGTGACTGTTCTTCCTTTGTGTGGGCTTCACCAGAGCTTTGTGTACATTATATATAATTATATTATATTATTATTATATTATATAGCCCAAACCTGAATGCTCTGCTATACCAAATTGTGAGAAAACAGGAAAATCCAGAAAAAAGTATTTCCTGTATGTTAAATACAAAATACATGTATTGTATTTTGTTCCATTTTCTGGCACCAGTATTTTGTATTTTATTTTGATACATTTATTTGAGGGGTATTTTGTATTTTGTATCAAAATACATTTTGATGTATCTTTGCCCATCTCTGAATACAGGTGTGATGCAGGGGTGTGTAAATGTATTGTCTCTGGAGAGACATTTGTCCAACGATGGCCCAAAGACAGACAGGATGTGGACCAGTAAACAAACCTCAGAAAATATGTTTTCATTTTATTTCAAACTGATGTTTGTGTCACTTATTCTGAAAATCTGGCTTCCTGTCACAACAATGTAGGAAACGTGAAACAGCAGGTCCACGTGCTGTCAACCTGTGGACACTGGAGGACCACATAGGACCAAGGACAGGGTCCAACCTGACACCCTCGAACCTCCATGCAAACATGCATCTCTATGTTATTGGACATTATATGAGACCGTGTTTTTTAAATAGGCCTGAATGGAGACTTAATGTGTGGTTAACCCCTGGGCAGGTCACGTGACTCTCAAACGCGACAGGAGACTGTGAGTCACAATGTAATGTTAGTTGTATTATTTGAGCTCATGTGGATATATTCCTCTTAAAGTTGTATTTAATGTCTGTTTGTGCAGCGGAGGACTGTTGAGGACCTGATGGAGACTCTGAGGTAAGAACTAGCTGTTCTCAGCAGAACGTTCCATCGTTACCACCATGTTTACCAAATTGTGCGTTTTTCTAAATTCAGTCTGTTCCAACCGTTGGTCCGTCAGAAAAAGCCGAAATCTACTTTCACTCGACGAAACCTCCCAAGAAACACCTTCAAACCAGGATTGTTCTGCATCGGTGACTTACTGATAAAGGTAAGTCTGATTCTGATACAATTTTGCAGGAAAAAAGTGAGATTTATATACTTTTTCCACCACTGTTTTTTATGTATTTATAGCGACTATCTGAACCGATGTTTATCCTAATATTGATCATATTTTCAGTTATCAGTGTATATTAATCCACTAGGACTGACTTTTGACTGTTGAGACCAAGTTTATAAAAGTTTATTTGAACCAAAGCTGCTTTCTTGGTTCGCTAACGTTAGCTTTATAGACCCGACCGTCCAGCGTTAGCTTAAACTGAGAAATGCTAATAGAAATATTGTTTCTTTATATTTATATAACTTCTAGGTGATACGGATCACAAGTGATGCACGCATGATAATATATTTAATCCATATTAACTCTCAATTCACACATTTCCTACATACTTGTGATATTTTTCATATATGAGGTTATTTTACACGTAAAGTTGTTTATAAATGTGTCACTTTTATGTCTTCGTGCCCTGAATATTAACACGATGAACAGCAGAGTGAAAGAACCACTAAAAGATATTTTCTATAGAAAAAGTGCTGATATGTTTCAGACTTTTAATCAATCAGCAAGACAGCTCTGGTGTAAACCTCGCTGTGTGAAATGTATCTGAGTGTAGATGTACTCTGTGTAAACTGTAATAAAGCTTCCAGACTGATAGTAATTATATACACACGTGTTTACATGCACGCACATATTAATGTTTACAATAAACAGCTGATAGAAATCAGTACACTACACAGCCTAATCCATGTGCTCATGAATTATGAAAACAAAATGGTGGTGTGAATATCGAGCAGGTCAGGTGTCATTTTAATCATGTGACAGTAAACTGTGTTGTGTTCAGTGAAACTGTATCAGTGGTGACTGTGTGTTCATGCAGCATGTAGACATATGGAAGGCCTCCTGCAGTAACAACACTGAAACAAATGCAAACATGTTGCACTGTACTGGGTTTGTTTCTGCCAATACTTTTGCGAGCGTATCATTTATTGTATGACATTTACTTTCTATCTAGTCACACTGCTTTGTGCTACTGATCCTTTCAATGTGATATGAGAAATGACTATGATGTGGATCAGTGGTCTGAGGGTTGTGTGTGTTTTTACCCTCAGATGGCACGACAGTTCACCTACGTCCAGGCCCAGGTCCCGGACCCTTACCGGCCCGGCGTCTTACGGACCATCCTCAGGATCAGAGATCTGATGAGCTCCTCACCTAGTCCCCCACCAGACTACAACGCTGGCAGCACGGACACAGTCCCTCCAACCAGGAGCACGGTAAGAACAAAGAACCTGAACGTCACACAGTTATTTTAACACTTTGATCAGTTTCTTTCATCATCTCCCATTGAGACTCATATTCCGAATGTGCTGTGTATGTCCAAAGAAGAAGAAAACGGTTTGCTCATCTTTACTGTTTTTGGACGGTGTGTTTGGCTAACAGCTAACAGAACTGCCTGCAGAGACAGTTATTCTGAGCCTTAATCCATATTCATATCCATATTCTTAATCAAATTACAGCAGTGGTGGTTGCACACACACCTGGGAGAGCTCTATTACTGCATAGGGGCACTGATCCTCCTTAATTCAATATGTGATGTGAGAAAGTCTATATGATGTAACAGTCCTTGGTTTGTTTCCACGATGTGGAGCAGTGGTCTGATGGTTGTATTTATTTTTTTAAACCTTCAGGCGGGACGACGCTTCACGTGGAGGACTTTCCTCATCCCGGACCCCAACCGCCCCGACGCCCCACGGATCATCCTCCGTAGAATCCCAGCCTCACAACGCAGGACTGGCTCCTCCACTCGCTGTGACCCATCTCCTCCCTCCTCTTGTGTCTTGTCCACTCCTATTTCTTCTCCCTCTTCTTCTAGCTCCTCTTCTAGCTCCTCCTCTAGTCCCTCTTCTAGCTCCTCCTCTAGTCCCTCTTCTAGCTCCTCCTCTCCCTCTTCTTCTCGCTCCTCCTCTAGTTCCTCTTCTAACTCCTCCTCTCCCTCTTCTTCTAGTTCTTCCTGTACCATTCCCCCAAGTCCTTTGAAGGTAAGCCCAGGTAAGCGTCGGCTAGTATGGGACCACCTTGAGTCGGAAGAGGTGAGGAACAGAAGGCTGACTCCTGCGTGTAGGAACCAGCTTGTGTTAAGTTTTATTTCATTGTGTTAAGTTTTCTTAGATTGTGTTAAGTTTTGTTCGATTGTGTTAAGTTTTATTTCATTGTGTTAAGTTTCCTTTTGTGAGGATTTATGTCTAACTCTGCTGTATTTCCCTCAGTAGTGTCCTCCTACGAGTCCCGCCCACTGCCGCGCCTCTCTCCGCAGACACAGCTGTGCCTCATCTCCTGTGATCACCTCCAGCTGACATAAATACTCCTGTCACTCTCATCCCAGTTGTCAGTCCGTCCGTTTACCAACCTGGGTTCCCGTCCCGTGAGTTGTCCGTTTTTTCACTGTGAGATTCCTTTACTAACAATCTGTTTTTGTGTTCAACTTACCTGCCGTCCAGTGTCGAGCCTCGGGTTTTCACCTGCACGAAGAAGCCTTCCAGTTAGTTCCTCTGAGATCAACTGTGTAGTCTTGGCGTTCCTGTGTCGAGCCTCGGGTATCACACAGACGTTCCAGCCTGCCTGCCAGCCACTTTCCGGCTAGGATCAGAGCGGAGCGCGAGGACGCGCCTCCGTGTTTGACGTGACTGTTTACCTGTCTGCTTCGTCAGCCGCTCAGAGGATTTAGCCACTTTCCGGCTTGGACCCGTGCGGAGCTTATAGAGACGCCTCCTTTTTGACTTTATCTATTTCCTGTCTTTTCCTCTGCCTGAGAGAAATAAAGAATATTGGTTTTTGAAATAGAACTCTGCTGTCCTGAGTCTGCATTTGGGTCCATGAACGCACCACATCATAACACCTTTGATTGTATTGTCACTGCACCGAGACTCAGGCAGGGTGTCTGCACACAGCGAGTGGTCTGGGGGGGAATAGCGTGAACCTCCAACGTGTTTCGACCCTCCAGGGAAGCTCCTCTGTGCAGAGAATTAATAGGATGTCCACAGCATATCAAGGGGGTTCACATGTCTGTTGACACCCACCCTTAGTCCGACAAGAGTCCTCAGTGACGAGGAGAGGAGCGTGTTAAGTTTTCTTAGAGTGTGCTTCTCCACATGTTGGAGTTGCTGGGTTGCAGAGTGGAGATTGATTGGTGGGCTGGGGGATGCACTCATAACCGGTAAATATGAATTCTGAAAATTTGAAATTGGTATGTAGATGTCAGTATTCCTGGTGAGAACACCGATTTTATGGAGGGGGGTGTGATGACCCCTCCCTTCCACTAGGGGTCTATGTCCTGTTTGTCTGTCTTTCAGGTTGTTGCTAACCCAGCTGCCAACACACACCTGAGCCTGGTGGGAGTGCCAGGTATTAAGGCCCCAGCTCCTCCTCTTTGTCGGGGGCCAGATGAGTTTACGGGCAGGTCAGGCGTCCACCTGAAGGGAGACTTCTTCCTCACCCACGGCTCCAGCACTCGCTCGGAGCTCATCATCAACCTGAGGGAGGTCAGCTCGTGGTTGCGGCTGCCGGCCGGGGAATACATCATCGTCCCCTCCACCTTCGAGGCGCACAAAGAGGCCGACTTTGTCCTTAGAGGTTTCTCCGAGAAGCCCGCCGACTCAGAGGAGCTCGATGCCGACGTTACAGCAGAGCTTCCAGTAGAGACCGAGCTGGGCGAGCGCCAGATCGACGCCGCCTTCAAAAATCTCTTCAGACAGCTGGCAGGGCCGGACATGGAGATCAGCCTCACAGAGCTGCAGACCATCCTGAACAGGATCATCAGCAAACAAAGACCTGAAGACGGACGGCTTCACACAAGAAGCTTGTCGCAGTATGATAAGCCTCACCTCCTCTCACGGCAGCTGCTTCGTTTGATTAATTCTTTGTTTGTTTTGGTTTAGTGGTTATTTGTTCGTTAAATAAATGTCTATTTATTACTTTTATCACTCGTCTTGTCTCCCTTATGTTGCAGCCTTTGATCCAGGTCGTAACAATTGTGTTAAGTTTTATTTCATTGTGTTAAGTTGTATTTGACTGTTTTTTATTAGATTGTTTTCCAAAGCTCCTCAAGTTTACAGGATACTATAAGACCTTGAAACTACAAGCTCATATGCCGGCTGACACGCTACATTGACACGATAACACGGTCAAAAACTGTTAGCTTCCCGTCCCCACACACCTGATTCTCATTACCAGGCCCTTACCTATATGCACTTTTGGTCAATGTGCCACCCTGTTCAATGTCAGGACTGCATGTGTAAACCCACCCCATGTTTCCCTCAAAGAGAAAATAAAACAACCACATTATGGCTCCAACAGTAAGAAAGAAAGAAAAGTTAACGTGAGTTGCAGGTGTGTGCACTGGTGTGTGCACTGATGTCTTAGCTAATTGCAGTGGTGTATAAAGTACTCAAAAGCCATACTTGAGTAAAAGTAAAGATACCTTACTGGAAAACTACTCAAGTAAAAGTAAAAAGTCACCTATTAGAATACTACTTGAGTAAAAGTCTTAAAGTATCTGATATTTATTGTACTTAAGTACAAAAGTACTTAAGTATCAAAAGTAATTTTCTGATATTAAATGTACATCACAACCTGAACATTAAATGAACATCATAACCTGTTCATTGAAAGTAAAAGTACAAGTAAATGCTGTTAATAAAAAAGCGAAGGGTCATAATTTTGAGAATTATGAAGTTTATTCTTTTAAGTGCTGTGGCACCATGACCAAGGACATGGAGCTGTGTTGAACATAATTGGGTTGGCTGTGATCCATCCAGGAGCAACAATGTTCAACATAATATATTGTACATAAGTATACTTTTGCATCTACTATGAACTTATCATCATAATTCTCCGAAAAGCAATATGACACTATGAAGGAGTTGTAACAGTGCGTTTATAAGTATGCTCATTAGACTAGAGGATGTAGAGGGCAAATGCATAATATTATGTTCAGCAAAACATATCCACTTGATGCATCAGGTCAGTGTTTAGAGAAAGGACGCCTGCCTTGTAAACTCCTATGGGCCTGATTTGAACACAATGGGAAAAGGTTTTGCTCAAGCTGAATCTGCAATTGGGCGACTGCTACCATCATAACTCCATCTGATCATCCACAACATGACTCAAATATGAAAACATGATCAATACTAAAGCAACAACACAGTCATTACCGTACTTGAAACTGAAACATGTCCTGTTCATCTTCAAAATGGAGAATTCAGTCTCGCTCTTCTTGGGCTGAAGACTAGTCCAGCGATGCTAAATAGCCTTTCACAGGCCGCTGAGGCAGGTAGAGGTGTGTTCAGCGTCACAGACAGCTTGCGCACAGCTGCGAAGGATTCCCCGAATGCTGCGCTCTCGCGGCTCCTGTCAATCCGTGTATATAGCTACAGCTAACGTTAGCCAACTAGTGCTGCACAACTGTCAACACTTCCTCAGCTCACTAACTCGCGAGCGATCCACGGGTGTTGGTCTTCGTCACCACCGTAGTTTGTTGCGGGAGTAGCAGGTGCTTCCATTTCTGCTTCCATCATGAAATCAGTCATCGTAGAGTGGAATTCTACTCATGTAGTCGCCCGCTAGCTTATAGCATGTAGCATCCTGGGAATCACTGGGAATCAAAACGCCGCAGCTTTGAGAGCACTTGTTTGCAATAGTGCATTAACGTGATTAACCAATGATTTAACTTGCTGCTAGGACCACTGATTCACCAAACCTGCTTGCTTGCAGTCTCTGTTCCACCACAGTCCCCGACGCTGGTCTCATGATTCATTTTGTTTCTAAAGATAGATTTGATTTTGTAGCGAGTAACGAAGGTTTCAGGGGAAATGTATCGGAGTAAAAGTATCGGTTTTCTTTGCAAAATGTAGTGAAGTAAAAGCAAAAGTAAATAGAAATATAAGTAGTAAAGTAAAGTACAGATACCCAAAAAAACTACTTAAGTACAGTAACGAAGTATTTCTACTTCGTTACTATACACCACTGCTCATTCGGCACCTACTGACGTGATGCGGGGGAGGGAGACGACGCGCGGACGGGGGGAGCGACTTCCAGCCCCGGGACTCTGATGCAGGGAAGTGATATGCACACACACATGCACGACACATTCAAACATATATTTGCTCGCAATGAAGATCTGCTTCGCACGCTCAGTGACACATGCACGCATACAGGCACAACACACTCAAACAATCATTCCTCCTTTCCCACTTCACACACACACACACATACCCCAGAGCAACAGGCCGCTCTCCTATTCGCCATTTCACATTTGGGGCAACAGCACCTGCTCTCATCCCAATGACACACACACACATATGCAATGTTTTCATCACAATCCCTGGGTGTTTTGTTCTGCATGTGTAAACTGTCTACTCAGAATGAAGGCAGGCCTGTAGCGGTGTCCAGCCAAGCTGCACATCCGCCTCCAACAACGCAGGAGGACAAGCAGTGATTCACGGACGGGATCACAACGGGCAGTGGCCGACAGACACTTGCGTGATCTGTGCTAACTGTCTACAACTCATCTGTGTTTTGAAGAGGAGAACAACTCTCTTCTTGCCAACATCTCAACGTGTTGCTCATATATCAGAGACTTTGTCTCACAAAAACAGATTTTTGCAAAATCAACTGTGTAATTGACTCATGTTTTTTTTTCGGTTTGATTTGTTTTATGTTTCTTTCATGACCTAGCTAGGACTCAGACCCCTCAAGACAGAGGCATAATAATCCTCTGGGGTATGATGAGACAAAGGCAGTCGACCCTTGGTTCTCTAGTCAGTATTTGTACATTTTTACTATGTTTAATTGTGGTTATGTTGTAACCAAAAGAGTGGATTGTAATGGTAAAAATGTTTTAACATGTCCTCCTCATATTCTCTGTGTGATATGTTGCTGTTAGAAAATTCATTTTCACAGGCGTCTGGATGTCTGGACACATTGACATATTTGTTCTGGTACAGAGGTCAACTATTCTATCTTATTCTATCTTTCAACCGACGTGCTCTTTCTGTAATCAACTGCTTCTTGTTAGACTAAACATTTCTGTGTTAGTCTCCTGTGTGTTATCTGTCTCCTCAGTGCCTGAGTATAAATACCTTGTTTTGATTCTGCGTCTTTAGAGCATATTCACAGTTCACTGCTACGTGACTGTGGGTGTGTTCTCTGTTTGCAAACATTAAATTGACTTTTTGAAACCTTGGTCATTCATCAAGACTCTGTTTTTATGTTAAACACTTTGGATAAAACCAATTTCACTCCTTAACTTTTGAAAGGAAATATTCCACAACATTAGCCAGTGTTTAGCAAGTTAACTTATCAGTGGAGTAGCTATAGCTATAAGAGGGAGATTGGGAGCTTGTGTTCATGATCACCTTATCAAGAGACGTCTGACCATCTAATCTTGCACTGAATTACAAGTTATGCTGTATCTTCTCAATGTGGATGTCATAATGCCATATCAATTACTGGCAGATAATATAGTTCACAGTTAGCCAGGCTATGACAGTAGATGTCCATTTGTTAAAAACAACTAAAAAACATTAAATATCCAATTTATTTTATTTAAAAGGCATATTATGAAAGTATTCTTAGTTTTATTATTTCATACATTTTACAGTTGGCCAGGTGGACAACATGTCTCAGCAAGATGATTTTCAAGAAGGACCATCAACAAGCACAGATGTGCTTACTCACATTCTGTGACTGTTCTTCCTTTGTGTGGGCTTCACCAGAGCTTTGTGTACATTATATATAATTATATTATATTATTATTATATTATATAGCCCAAACCTGAATGCTCTGCTATACCAAATTGTGAGAAAACGGAAAATCCAGAAAAAAGTATTTCCTGTATTTTAAATACAAAATACATGTATTGTATTTTGTTACATTTTCTGGCACCAGTATTTTGTATTTTATTTTGATACATTTATTTGAGGGGTATTTTGTATTTTGTATCAAAATACATTTTGATGTATCTTTGCCCATCTCTGAATACAGGTGTGATGCAGGGGTGTGTAAATGTATTGTCTCTGGAGAGACATTTGTCCAACGATGGCCCAAAGACAGACAGGATGTGGACCAGTAAACAAACCTCAGAAAATATGTTTTCATTTTATTTCAAACTGATGTTTGTGTCACTTATTCTGAAAATCTGGCTTCCTGTCACAACAATGTAGGAAACGTGAAACAGCAGGTCCACGTGCTGTCAATCTGTGGACACTGGAGGACCACATAGGACCAAGGACAGGGTCCAACCTGACACCCTCGAACCTCCATGCAAACATGCATCTCTATGTTATTGGACATTATATGAGACCGTGTTTTTTAAATAGGCCTGAATGGAGACTTAATGTGTGGTTGACCCCTGGGCAGGTCACGTGACTCTCAAACGCGACAGGAGACTGTGAGTCACAATGTAATGTTAGTTGTATTATTTGAGCTCATGTGGATATATTCCTCTTAAAGTTGTATTTAATGTCTGTTTGTGCAGCGGAGGACTGTTGAGGACCTGATGGAGACTCTGAGGTAAGAACTAGCTGTTCTCAGCAGAACGTTCCATCGTTACCACCATGTTTACCAAATTGTGCGTTTTTCTAAATTCAGTCTGTTCCAACAGTTGGTCCGTCAGAAAAAGCCGAAATCTACTTTCACTCGACGAAACCTCCCAAGAAACACCTTCAAACCAGGATTGTTCTGCATCGGTGACTTACTGATAAAGGTAAGTCTGATTCTGATACAATTTTGCAGGAAAAAAGTGAGATTTATATACTTTTTCCACCAGTTTTTTATGTATTTATAGCGACTATCTGAACCGATGTTTATCCTAATATTGATCATATTTTCAGTTATCAGTGTATATTAATCCACTAGGACTGACTTTTGACTGTTGAGACCAAGTTTATAAAAGTTTATCTGAACCAAAGCTGCTTTCTTGGTTCGCTAACGTTAGCTTTATAGACCCGACCGTCCAGCGTTAGCTTAAACTGAGAAATGCTAATAGAAATATTGTTTCTTTATATTTATATAACTTCTAGGTGATACGGATCACAAGTGATGCACGCATGATAATATATTTAATCCATATTAACTCTCAATTCACACATTTCCTACATACTTGTGATATTTTTCATATATGAGGTTATTTTACACGTAAAGTTGTTTATAAATGTGTCACTTTTATGTCTTCGTGCCCTGAATATTAACACGATGAACAGCAGAGTGAAAGAACCACTAAAAGATATTTTCTATAGAAAAAGTGCTGATATGTTTCAGACTTTTAATCAATCAGCAAGACAGCTCTGGTGTAAACCTCGCTGTGTGAAATGTATCTGAGTGTAGATGTACTCTGTGTAAACTGTAATAAAGCTTCCAGACTGATAGTAATTATATACACACGTGTTTACATGCACGCACATATTAATGTTTACAATAAACAGCTGATAGAAATCAGTACACTACACAGCCTAATCCATGTGCTCATGAATTATGAAAACAAAATGGTGGTGTGAATATCGAGCAGGTCAGGTGTCATTTTAATCATGTGACAGTAAACTGTGTTGTGTTCAGTGAAACTGTATCAGTGGTGACTGTGTGTTCATGCAGCATGTAGACATATGGAAGGCCTCCTGCAGTAACAACCAGTGGTGTATAGTAACGAAGTAGAAATACTTCGTTACTGTACTTAAGTAGTTTTTTTGGGTATCTGTACTTTACTTTACTACTTATATTTCTGTTGACTTTTACTTTTACTTCACTACATTTTGCAAAGAAAACTGATACTTTTACTCCGATACATTTCCCCTGAAACCTTCGTTACTCGCTACAAAATCAAATCTATCTTGAGAAACAAAATGAATCATGAGACCAGCGTCGGGGACTGTGGTGCAACACAGACTGCAAGCAAGCAGGTTTGGTGAATCAGTGGTCCTAGCAGCAAGTTAAATCATTGGTTAGTCACGTTAATGCGCAATTGTAAACAAGTGCTCTCAAAGCTGCGGTGTTTTGATTCCCAGGATGCTACATGCTATAAGCTAGCGGGCGACTACCTGAGTATAATTCCACTCTACGATGACTGATTTCATGATGGAAGCAGAAATGGAAGCACCTGCTACTCCCGCAACAAACTACGGTGGTGACGAAGACCAACACCCGTGGATCGCTCGCGAGTTAGTGAGCTGAGGAAGTGTTGACAGTTGTGACACCATAGGATTGACGGGAGCCGAGAGAGCGCAGCGTTAGCATTAGCGTTAGCATTAGGGAAATCCTTCGCAGCTGTGCGCAA
>JAFEUB010001598.1:0-57500 GCA_024529925.1 Ophthalmolycus amberensis | reverse complement strand
TGAACACAAATAGCCCCCGGCGAGACCGGCGGCGCAAATGGCTCAACTCAACTTTTTTTTTTATACTCAAACATCTCCTCGACTTATTGAGTGGCGTAATAATGGCGCAACACAGAGCTCGTCAGAGCAGATTTTTAAATCGGCTGAATCTTGACAAACCGATCACAGATTTGGTGCTTAAACAACTAACTTCTCGCCTCAAAACATCCTAAAATTACTTTCTGTGACTTAACAACAGTAGTATTTCGAAAGTTTCAACTTCCAGTTGTGTGATTTCTCCTCCGCCATTGTTTCCTGTTGCAAAATGCATTCTGGGATATTTGGCTGTCCCAAGTACAGACAAGTCACCTCTGATGCATCCCCGGTAAAATGGGCGGAGCCACATCCGGGCATTAGGACCGTGCTTGGCTCGATGTGAACTTTGAATTGGAACAGTACTTGGGCTGAGACTGATGACGTTTCACAAGTCCACGAGTTCACAAGTACAGAGAAGTACGCATGTTGAGAAAGGCACGACCACTTGTTGGAAATCCTCTTTCTGGGTTGTTGCATCTCCTGTCCACCTGTTGTGATAGTTTTAATGTCGGCACACAGACAACATGCTATCTCATCACTTCCACTTTCGATCTCATAATTTAGACCATGGGGATATTTTTATTTTCACATCTAACTTTTAATTTCTGTAAAAAAAAAAAAATTCTTTTTTTTTGCTGACGGATTCGCGGGCCACATAAAATGACGTGGCGGGCCGGATCCGGCCCGCGGGCCGTATGTTTGACACCCCTGGTGTAGACCCTTCTACTGGGAAAAATGATACATTTCAGTATATTCCATTGCTAAGAGTATTGGGTTTAGTTTGCAACGAGGAAAGTACACTGAAACATATTTTTAGTCCAGATACAGCTGCCACTGACAGCATAACAGATTTTGATGATGGTAAAATCTACAAAGAAAATCAATTTTTCAACTCTAGTGAACCATGTTTGAGGATACAGTTGTACAGTGATGAGTTTGAAGTTGCTAATCCCCTGGGATCCAAAAGACTTCTCCATAAAATATCAGCTTTTTATTTTACTGTTGGTAATCTTCCACCCAAACACAGATCTGTTTTAAGGAATATTCACCTGTTGATACTTGTGAAATACAGGCTGATAAAAATCTATGGATTGGCAAAAATTTTAGAACCACTTATTTCAGATCTACAGAGGTTGGAGACAGATGGTTTACAACTAATTTTTGAGGAAAGGAACTACAGCATTAAAGGTGGCCTAGCCACTATATCTGCAGACAACCTCTCATCTCACGCCCTTGCAGGTTTTAGCTGCTCATTCAGTAATGGAAGGATATGCAGATTTTGTATGTGTCACTACAAAGACTTATCTCAGACAATCGGCGAGGAAAATTGTGTTCTCAGGACAAAGGCAACTCATGCATACCATTTAAAATGTGTTGAAGAGGATCCAAAGTCTAAGTCAGTGTATGGAGTGAATGGGCCATGTCCCTTTAACAAGTTGACATATTTTGATACCACACAGGCTTTCCCGCCTGATGTGATGCATGATTTCCTTGAGGGGATTGTACCTCTTGTTTTGAAGTCTGTTTTGAAGGCCTTGCACAGAGAAAAAACGGTTGGCATTCAAGAGGTTAATGACATTCTAAAGAGTTTTTCTTTTGGCCAAAATGATTGCCCGTCCAAACCTGTTGTGATACCTGAGAAAGTTGCACTTGATGGAAATATATCTGGAAAAGCTGTTGAGAAATGGACATTATTCAGGACTCTTCCTTTCCTCATTGGAAACAAGATCGAAGAGAGCAACAAGTATTGGCATCTCTACCTTGTGGTCAGAGAAATAGGAGAGACAATTCTTGCTCCAACCATCAGCACTCATTGGATCAGCCATCTGGATTCACTGATTAATCTGTTTCTGACAGATTTCAGTAAACTGTTTCCTGGTTCCTTCATACCTAAGCTTCATTTCCTGGTACATTATCCTCGGCTTATCCTCGAGTATGGGTCACCCCGGTCCCACTGGTGCATGAGGTTTGAGGCCAAACATTCCTATTTCAAGAGAGTTGCTAGAGTCACCAATAACTTTGTGAATATTTGTCAGACTCTAGCAAAAAGAAATCAGCTTCGGCAATGTTGGGAGTGGCAGTCTCAAAGTCTCATCACAGATGATGCAAAAGCAGCAGCCAGTGAGTTGTCCCTTGAAGACCTTCCAGTGAACTTGCAGGCTCATTTTCAGAGCTTGGAGATACCCATTGCTGTTGATGAGAAGCTCTGGAAGAGTAAACGCATCGTTTCGAACTCTGTCAAGTATGCTGTCGGGGATTACTTCATTCTTGATCTCGTGCATGCAGAGCAGATACCGCTGTTTGTGAAGATAACCCTAATTCTGCAAATTAGGGCAAACTGGCTTCTTGTTGGAAAACTCTTCACAACAGTGGAGTTTGTAAGCCATCTCCATTCATACCACATCAGAGAGACGGATGAGCTGTTAATGTTCAAGCCTGGAGACGAGGTGGACTTTCATGCTTTGGATAGGTACAGTTGTTATGGTAAAGACCTCATAACACTGATACATCGGCCATTCAAGGTTGTTCATCATTAAGCAAGGCAAGAATGTTAAATCTGAAACCATGGCAGCACATACTGACTCCAAACATGATTTTGGTTCAATAATGTTTCTCTCTGCCATAGATAATGAAGTAGATGGGGATACACTTCTCCAAATGTCTGAAAGGATGAGTGAGCGAATCTTTCCAAAGATGAAAGACCAAGTGATGTTCCTGTCTGCTTTAGCGCAGCTGAAAGTGTGAGTTACGTTATACAGTGAAGCCATGTAATTTCAGTGACAATTCTAAGGATTCACTTGTTTTTGGTAGTTTTTTTGCAAGTTTGCTTCAATTAAAATCTGATTTCCTCCCCTTTAGCGGTGAAAGCAAAGCCCCTCTGAGACAGGAAGCCCCAGCAGCCCAACCAATGATCACCTGCCAAGTCCGGTTTCCTCCAACGGTCTTGACGGCACTGACCAACAAGGATGCAGCTCTGAAGTCCCATGCCAAAAACAGAATAAAAACCATGCTTATTCAAGCGCTGTTTGACCATTTGAGCCAAGACACAATGTAAGTTTGTTTTCCATAATAGAAGACGGCGACAGACAGCCACAAGTTTGATTTGTTACATCATGTAAGCAAATCATGTACCTATCAACTGTGAGCTCCAGATCAGACTGGAGACGTAACCTCTAAAAAAGCTTTTTCAAGAACAAGTATTCGAACAATTATTGGCCAATTTTGACAGCCCTAATGTACAGTAATCACATGTTATCTGCCTATAAAACACATTTGCTTTTTAATGAAGTTATAGGTCTGTATGCCATAGTACTATAACTATGCATCATGATGACAAACTACACATTTGCAGACCTTTAACGGCACTTTCTGATCATTTGAGTTAGGTATCTCTGTTTATTGTGCTGATCTAGAATGTCAATCTTGTACAACGCCTTGTGTTTTGTTCCTTTTGAAAACTTACAGGTATCCGTCTCATATTCAGTATGTGCAGCTCCTCAAGTCTGTCCTACTCAACTTCCCTTTTCTGAAGGAAAGCTATGGATCTGGATATGTAAGTATTCTCTCATTGACTAATTGAATTTTATGCTTCATACAGATTCTTAACATTGTTGCAAGCCGGAAACTATAGATAGATAGATAGATAGATAGATGTAAACTTTATTTATCCCCAGGGGGAAATTCGTTTGTAGCAGCAGCAATTTACAGAGTAAAATATAACATATCGAATGCACAATATCTACAGTACAATAAAATAACAGAGCAGATATTGAATTGAAGGAATAGATTAATAAAAAAAAATTTTTTTTAAATTAAAAATAAGCTAGAATAGAAAATAGAAATGCACAGTATATACCATGAATATAGTGGTATTAATTAAATAAAGTTAGCAACTAGTAAACTAAACTAAACTAAACAACCTGGACAGTAGAGCCAGGATCACCAACAACAAGCAACAGCCGTGTAGCATTGTAGTCATGTGAAGGACGACGATCTGGCCCGAGGTGTTTTATTATAAAGTCTAATGGCAGTGGGCAGGAATGTTTTTCTGAATCTGTCCTTGTGACAGTGGAGCTGGATCAGTCTGTTGGAGAAAGTGCTCCGCTGTCCCTGCAGTAGGTGGTGGAGAGGGTGGTCCTGGTTATCCAATATGGATAATAGTTTCTTCAGTGTCCTATGAACTATGAATGTTTAGTTAAAGCTACAGTACTTTAATTTGGTTGCCTTTGTTTATGAAAGAGTTCCCACACATGAGGTGTTTAAGGGCTGTCGGAAAGCTGGAAATCCAACAATAGCGTCCGTTTTTAAAGCTTCTAGCCGTGATAAACGGTGTATTTTTGGGGATAAAAAAACTAAAACAAAAGATGATTTTCAAACTTACCAGTGGGTCAGAGGCAAGTCAATGTAGTTTTTGAATAGTAAATATCATATATCTAATTGGCTAACTGTCCACCTTTCATTGATGTCGGTTACCTTGCAACAAAGAATTTACCAAGTGTCACTGATTTAATAAATATCCATGTATAAAATCTGAAGTGAATTTTTATCTTTCCAAGGATGCATTGCATGAATCATTGAGAAACAAGTTCAAAAAAGAAAGGAGACCACTGGTAAACGTGGACGAGATAGATAAAATGAGGCAGAAATACTCTTCACCAAACACAGGGAGAAAGAGATCATCAGATGCCCAGCCCTGTGTCCTTCTGAAGAAAAACAAGGCTAGTTTTCATCACATAAGTGTTAATGGTTGAATAAATGTTTAAGCAAATAGCTGATAATCTAAATGGAATATTTTCGCGGAGTATTTTATATCTGATGTTAAATGCTCCAGCTCAGTCCTAATTGTGTCATTGTTTATTACTTAGCAAACAGATGCAATGGATGCTGGGGAGGATGAAAGAAGTACGAGCCACCATATTGCAACAATGAAGCAAGAGTGCCAAAAGATGAGGCCCAACTTGGACATCATTCGCCAATGCCTCCAGAGAGTACAGAAGTACAGAAGACACTATATCCAAGAACACTCTACTGCAGAGGTCTTAAACGAATTCCCCTGCTTCTCTATTCCAATCTTGGTGAGTGTTTTATCGAATATATAACACGTGGTGCAGTGTTTCCCGCAGGATTTTGTGAGACTGGTGGGTGGACCTCAGACCCTCTAGAACAGTGTTTTTCAACCTTTTTGGAGCAGCGGTACATTTTTTACATTAAAAAGATCCCACGGCACACCAACAACCAAAAAAGTTACAAAACGTCACATTGTAGTATAATACAGCATATATACATACCGATCCCCGTTGAAAGTAAATCCAAACGAATGATAACTTTCGCTGTATTGCCTCGAGGTCACCGTTTTGTATTTCTTTTGACCACCACTCATACGAGGCTTTTTATATGGGTTAGAATTCTGTCCAGGACCCAGTTCAGAGTCTGCATTCTTCCTTTTCAAATATTTCTCCATCGCTGTTCGTCTTGTCACCGCGCATCAAAATAGAATTAATTATACCGTCTCAAATTAACACGGTCATTATTGCACTACCTAATGCTACCCACTGACATGGAAGAGTACTTATTACTTTAAGTTGCAAGCTCAGACGCTCAACAATGGAAAATTATTTGCAGCAACTAAATAATATTTTTTTGGGACAGATTAAGTGAAATTTTTCCCACGGCACACATGACGGACCTCGCGGCACACTGGTTGAAAATCACTGCTCTAGGGGAGTCCAATTGCTCCCGTAGTTGTGCCTACGGTGTAGAAATGTGATAGACTCTGCATTGTAAGTCGCTTTGGATAAAAGCGTCTGCTAAATGACTGTAATGTAATGTAATGTAATATGGGTAAATTATTTGTTTCAGAACTGAGAACACTACAATAGAATAAATCTCATTTTGGTATAAAAAAGAAAACAAAATCAGTCCCACATTCATTGTCCATGGAGCAGCTCCAGACTTTATACCTGATGACATCACAAGTTCGAGGATAACTTCTCTGGCTTCTGGCTTTGAGAGAGTATAGCTCATGTTCATAATTATTGATTGGACTTAAGGCCATGGGAATAACGTATTGCAATTCTTAATTATGTTGGTGTTTCCCATACAGCTCATTTTTAGGTCCTGTGGCTATAGACTGACTTTTTCAATTTAAGGCAAATGTTTGTTTTGTCCTGATCTTATTACCCAATATGTAAATGCTGCATCATATTTATAATTACTCTAGACTCTATGGCTCTAGACTGTGACTTTTTTTAAATTTTAGGTGAATTTTTTGTCCTCCTAAACACACGTGTCAATGATAATTATAGAATTTGTGAGGTTGAATTGTAATATTAATAATACCAATGCTTAAGTAGATAACAAATTATCATTATTCCATATTTGCTTCTGAATGCATAGCATTAAATGATTTAATCTGCATGTTTTTTTTAATAGCTATGTGAAGAGGCCTCTGCACTTCTGAAGGTTGATGACGTGGACAAGTTGGTCATCAGAGGATTTAATAAGCTATCAAGCCAGCTTGTGTCCATGGCACCAAAGAGCAATCTGAAGAGCCTTTGCCTGCAGTCTGTTGATGAGAGCAAAACTGATGCTGAACGAAATGGTAAGCCACACAAGTCTCTTATGATATCTTGAAGGTCTTAATCAAATATCATGAGGCAGTTAAATCTGCCAGAGCAGAATATGTCTCACCTTATCTCAGAGAAGGAAGTGTTGCAAGTCTAAGGCTACATCCACACAAATACTCTGTCCACACTCCTCCGTTTTCGGTGATCGAAAACTCCGGCGTAGTTTGGACTCTCAGTGTAAACGTAGCAAAACATATGCGTTTTCAAATGGAAACGTAGTAGTGTGGACATGGCCTAAGACTCTGTAAATTCTGTAAATTTGGTCAACCCTCCTTTGATTACTAGTTTTGAGGTTCAAGTGCCATGTTGAGTTCATAAAATTCAAGGTCTTATGTCCAAGTACAACCAAATGTAGAACGCAACATTTCCTAGTCTATACGGCTGCAGCCAATGATGCTGTGTAGACGGCTATTGATTTACAGTTAGCCCTGGAAATGCTGACCAATCGGAGCAGACTGGACTTTTTTGGTAGTGGGGAGGGGCTGAAATAGACAGGCGTTGAACCAGAACTTAAGACAGAGGGCAAATTGGGGATCCATTAGCTATTGGTTTGACGACGCATATGCCCCTGGGGGGAAGGGGCTATATTTCTGGGGTTCCAGTGTAGCCGGCATATATCCAGGCCCAGACTTCCTTTTCAGTGCGCTGAGTTGAGAAACAACATGTACAACAAGATGGTTTTACAAGTAGCCAGTTTACAAATAATTTGAAACTAATAAATAGCTTAAAAACTACAAATCAACATTAAATACTTTTCTTGCCTCATTGAGACATTTTCAGTGGAATATCCCATATACTGTGTTTTGTGTAGAAGTACGCTATAAAGTTGACTTGACGTTTACCTAGATATTTTTATCAAAATGAACACTCCTGAGGAAATTGGTATGATAGTCTCAAAACTTTGCAGAATCAGTGTTGTGACTTTTATTGAAACATGATTTGTCATTTGCAGGCCAGTTGGTGAATGCAGCCATACTCCTCCTACCATCGGTCTTCAAAGAAAATACATCACAGCTCTTTGCAATAGATAAGGTTCGTCATTTGTGTTTGTGGGGAGAAACTTGAATTTGTTTATTTAAAGAAGGGAAATGTGTATTAAAATGCATTGCCAGAGTCTGGATTTTAATATATGAAATATATTTTCAGCAAATTAAGATTAAAGGCAATTTCAATCTAATGAATTATGTAATTTAATATTGTCAACAAACTAGCATTTTATGTGCAACTAAGCATATCAGAAAGCTTTGATCTGTAAACATTACAAACTTCCAGAATACAGCTTTAAGTTTCAAATGTTTTGTTTCAGGAACCACTAAGCCCAACACCCACAATTGTCCTGAGTAGCAGCGATGGCAAGCCACTGAGTGACAGCACAGATGTTTTTATCGCAGTGGATGGACAAAAAATGATGGTGGACAATGAAGACGCAGACATTTCATTGGCCATGGGTGTTGTGTTGGCCCTCTATCATGTTTTTGACCTTGCATACCCTTGTCAGCTGAAAAAAACCTTTTCATTTTTGGAGGCCTTTATCTTGAAGCTGGACAAACAGGTACCTGTAGCTGTGCAGAGAGTGGCAAATGCTCTGGACATTTCTTAGGACACTGCATGTAGCACATGGACTGAATTGTATAAAGTTGATTTATGACAAAGTTAAGTGCAGTACATCTGCAGGTGTTTGTTTTATCCTATAATCAGTTTGCCATCATTTCTGTGCATGTAGATGAATTAATAGACCAGGTGTTTGTTTTATCCTATACTCAGTTTGCCATCATTTCTGTGCATGTAGATGAATTAATAGACCAGGTGTTTGTTTTATCCTATAATCAGTTTGCCATCATTTCTGTGCATGTAGATGAATTAATAGACCAGGTGTTTGTTTTATCCTATAATCAGTTTGCCATCATTTCTGTGCATGTAGATGAATTAATAGACCAGGTGTTTGTTTTATCCTATACTCAGTTTGCCATCATTTCTGTGCATGTAGATGAATTAATAGACCAGGTGTTTGTTTTATCCTATAATCAGTTTGCCATCATTTCTGTGCATGTAGATGAATTAATAGACCAGGTGTTTGTTTTATCCTATACTCAGTTTGCCATCATTTCTGTGCATGTAGATGAATTAATAGACCAGGTGTTTATTTTATCCTATAATCAGTTTACCATCATTTCTGTGCATGAATTAATAGACCATCACAGAAAAGATGGAATAAAATAAAAAAGACTGGGAACCCTGATTCCATTGGTGTTTTGTTTAAATGTACACTTTCTTCACGTTTCCAAAAATTGGTTCCTCAAAGAACCATTTATTCTTTGGAAGAACCATTTTTAGCTAAAGAACCATTTGGAAAGGGTTCTTTAAGGAACCATTTGGGTCCATAAAGAACTTTTTTGAAAATGGTTCTTTAAAGAACCTTTTTTTCTTCAGGTTCTTCAAAGAACCAGAAAAGGCACCTTTGTGGGTTCTTTAAAGAACCGTTTAAGGAAATGGTTCTTTGAAGAACCCTGATCTGAAAGGTTCTTTGTGGAACCAAAAATGGTTCCCCTATGGCATCACTCCGAAGAACCATTTTCGGTTCCAGATGGCACCTTTTTTTTTCTGTGTGCACCTTGAGTCCGAAGAGGTGAGGAACAGAAGGCTGAATCCTGCGTGTAGGAACCAGCTTGTGTTAAGTTTTATTTCATTGTGTTAAGTTTTCTTAGATTGTGTTAAGTTTTGTTAGATTGTGTTAAGTTTTATTTCATTGTGTTAAGTTTCCTTTTGTGAGGATTTATGTCTAACTCTGCTGTATTTCCCTCAGTAGGGTCCTCCTACGAGTCCCGCCCACTGCCGCGCCTCTCTCCGCAGGCACAGCTGTGCCTCATCTCCTGTGATCACCTCCAGCTGACATAAATACTCCTGTCACTCTCATCCCAGTTGTCAGTCCGTCCGTTTACCAACCTGGGTTCCCGTCCCGTGAGTTGTCCGTTTTGTCACTGTGAGATTCCTTTACTAACAATCTGTTTTTGTGTTCAACTTACCTGCCGTCCAGTGTCGAGCCTCGGGTTTTCACCTGCACGAAGAAGCCTTCCAGTTAGTTCCTCTGAGATCAACTGTGTAGTCTTGGCGTTCCTGTGTCGAGCCTCGGGTATCACACAGACGTTCCAGCCTGCCTGCCAGCCACTTTCCGGCTAGGATCAGAGCGGAGCGCGAGGACGCGCCTCCGTGTTTGACGTGACTGTTTACCTGTCGGCTTCGTCAGCCGCTCAGAGGATTTAGCCACTTTCCGGCTTGGACCCGTGCGGAGTTTATAGAGATGCCTCCTTTTTGACTTTATCTATTTCCTGTCTTTTCCTCTGCCTGAGAGAAATAAAGAATATTGGTTTTTGAAATAGAACTCTGCTGTCCTGAGTCTGCATTTGGGTCCATGAACGCACCACATCATAACACCTTTGATTGTATTGTCACTGCACCGAGACTCAGGCAGGGTGTCTGCACACAGCGAGTGGTCTGGGGGGAATAGCGTGAACCTCCAACGTGTTTCGACCCTCCAGGGAAGCTCCTCTGTGCAGAGAATTAATAGGATGTCCACAGCATATCAAGGGGGTTCACATGTCTGTTGACACCCACCCTTAGTCCGACAAGAGTCCTCAGTGACAAGGAGAGGAGGAGCGTGTTAAGTTTTCTTAGTGTGTTAAGTTTTCTTAGATTGTGCTTCTCCACATGTTTGAGTTGCTGGGTTGCAGAGTGGAGATTGATTGGTGGGCTGGGGGATGCACTCATAACCGGTAAATATGAATTCTGAAAATTTGAAATTGGTATGTAGATGTCGGTACTCCTGGTGAGAACACCGATTTTATGGAGGGGGGTGTGATGACCCCTCCCTTCCACTAGGGGTCTATGTCCTGTTTGTCTCTGTCTTTCAGGTTGTTGCTAACCCAGCTGCCAACACACACCTGAACCTGGTGGGAGTGCCAGGTATTAAGGCCCCAGCTCCTCCTCTTTGTCGGGGGCCAGATGAGTTTACGGGCAGGTCCACCTGAAGGGAGACTTCTTCCTCACCCACGGCTCCAGCACTCGCTCGGAGCTCATCATCAACCTGAGGGAGGTCAGCTCGCGGTTGTGGCTGCCGGCCGGGGAATACATCATCGTCCCCTCCACCTTCGAGGCGCACAAAGAGGCCGACTTTGTCCTTAGAGGTTTCTCCGAGAAGCCCGCCGACTCAGAGGAGCTCGATGCCGACGTTACAGCAGAGCTTCCAGTACAGACCGAGCTGGGCGAGCGCCAGATCGACGCCGCCTTCAAAAATCTCTTCAGACAGCTGGCAGGGCCGGACATGGAGATCAGCCTCACAGAGCTGCAGACCATCCTGAACAGGATCATCAGCAAACAAAGACCTGAAGACGGACGGCTTCACACAAGAAGCTTGTCGCAGTATGATAAGCCTCACCTCCTCTCACGGCAGCTGCTTCGTTTGATTAATTCTTTGTTTGTTTTGGTTTAGTGGTTATTTGTTCGTTAAATAAATGTCTATTACTTTTATCACTCGTCTTGTCTCCCTTATGTTGCAGCCTTTGATCCAGGTCGTAACAATTGTGTTAAGTTTTATTTCATTGTGTTAAGTTGTATTTGATTGTGTTTTTTATTAGATTGTTTTCCAAAGCTCCTCAAGTTTACAGGATACTATAAGACCTTGAAACTACAAGCTCATATGCCGGCCGACACGCTACATTGACACGATAACACGGTCAAAAACTGTTAGCTTCCCGTCCACACACACCTGATTCTCATTACCAGGCCCTTACCTATATGCACTTTTGGTCAATGTGCCACCCTGTTCAATGTCAGAACTGCATGTGTAAACCCACCCCATGTTTCCCTCAAAGAGAAAATAAAACAACCACATTATGGCTCCAACAGAAAGAAAGAAAGAAAAGTTAACGTGAGTTGCAGGTGTGTGCACTGATGTCTTAGCTAATTGTCACCGATATGTTAGCTACAGAAGCTGACCATAAAGTAGCACTTTGTTGTGCAATAACGTCACACTTGGTTGCAAACTTGTTAGTGTTGGGGTCTGGCGCCACCTTGTGGCTGGCTGAGCTCCTCACAGGCTCTGCCCTCGCCACAGTCTGACCTCAGAGTTGATCCTTGCCCCTTTAAGATGACCCCGCCTTCGGCCACCGGTCAGCCGGACCTTTCATTGGCCGACATGCCGTCTCCCGCTGTGCGCAGAGACCCGCTTATAAGCGCCGACGCAGCGAAAGATCGCTCTCTTCGTTCTGGACTCCGTCCGGCCTCCAAGAAGATTCACAGAGGACCCGATCGACCTCAACCCCCTCCCCCTCATCTCAGCACGCACGTGTCATTTTCGCTGGCCGAAAACCGACCACGTCTATTCTGAGTTTAAGGCCTCGAGCCCGCGAGAAGCGCATCCTACCGCAGCCGCTTCCCACCTTCGTGTACACGCCACGGTGCAAGGAAGACCAAAACATCTTCCTTCACCGATCATTACCGGGAGACTACGAACGACACGTGTCTTAGCCGACGTTGGAAACCACAGGCCCTCCTCTCTGCAGCGAGCCGGACCGAACCAGCAGCCGCTCACCAGCCGCGCTGACCAGCCGCGTGAAAAGCCGACCTCCCCAGCCGCTTTTCTTTTTCCTCCTGGAGGAGGAAAAACCATTCATCGACACTCTACAACATTGCAACGGATCATCTCATAGTAAGAGTCTCGGTGTCTGGGCGTAGTTTAGCTTAAATTAACTTAAATTTAATTCAGGCCATTCATTTATATGTTATTATTCCCGTGTTTTTGTCGTGTTAAAGTCATTGCTTTCGTTTTGCTGAGAGATTGCGCAATCGTCGACGGAGCTCAGAAGCCCGTCCTATTGTGCGTTTCCTGTTTGATTGTTTGCTTTTGGGATTATTTGATTTTCATTTTGTTCTTGCTCTTTCCTTGAATCAATTCTGTGAGTGGAGTGTGGAAACGCGACTATCGAGCACAAGTGTCGTCAGTTCGCGCCGCGACAACGGCAGCTTGTGTAAGATACGCTCGGCGACCCTCATTTCCACTACAACGCGACATCGCACACAGAAACTCTGATTCCTCTCTCTCTGCCCTTTTATTCCTCTTGTTTTCCGTAATTTACACACACATAGAGCTCCGGATTGTGGGTGAAACGCTCACCTATTGTTCTAACACACGTGTGCGCCGACACACGTGATCACATACAGCCGACCCCCCCACCGCCATTTTTGTCTAAGTCACTCGACTACGCCATCTGGTGGTAGGTTTTAACTATAGCTCTGTAAGGCCCCTTCCCCCCTGCCATTTTGTCTAAGTCACTCGACTACGCCATCTGGTGGTAGGTTTGAGCTATAGCGCTTTAAGGCCTTTCCCCTTTTTGTCTGCGTCACTCGACGCCGCCATCTTTGTAGTTTTTAGCGGTAGCTTTAAGCCCCCCTTTCTTTACATACACAGACCCATACACACACACACACATACTTGTATTACATACATCATCACCCATTTTATTCATTTGTTAGGTTAGGCACATAAAATTGTATGATAGCGTTGTTGGTTGTGATATTAATTGATCTGATCACTTATTATTTCGATTTAATAAATTCTGTTATATTTTAAAGAGCAGTCGTTTGTGATTACTTGTGCATATTGGTGTAATAAGATCTGGATGTAGTGGCCTGTGTACGAACTTAAACCTTCGCTGTCACTTCGAATGAATAGTCGCACACGACTATTGACATTACGAGTGGCCACTAATTATGAGACTTAGTTTATCGTTTGGTTATTAGTCCCTGTTTACAGGGTGGTGCCCCGTTGTTATTAATAATCATTAATAATTGTTACTTACATTAATAATTCTATTGATGTCAAGAATTCAGTTTCTTAAATGCTGATAACCCAAACACGCCCCTCTATGTCCCCAACATTAGCAAGACCAAGCTAATGCAGTCTAATATAACAGCCTGGATACATCAACACATCTATTTAACAGTTTAAAGATGAACTGAGCATTATAAAGTACACAAAGGGAGGATTCAATGCAGGACTGTTGAGTGTGTGTTGCTTTTTTATTTTAATGAGCAATGTGAGTCATTTGAGTTTGTCGTTGGTAGATTGTCTTCAGGCCGAGCTTAGTGGCTTCCAAGGACCCAAGAAAAGGTCTTAAATCATATATTAAAAGAAAAGACATTTGACACATTAAATTGATAGATTTTAAATTTACTTTAGCATAAAGTCCCTCCAAATATGACAGAAGGATGGAGGCATTAAGGCAAGTTGTATCTGTGTTTTACTGCTAATGTTCACTCACTAACTCGTGACATAATCCCATCTGTGTTTCTGCCGAGCTGAACTGATTGAAAACATGGATAAGAAAGCAACCTGGGACCGCTTCTACACTGAGAGCAGCAGCAGCACAAACACCTTCAAACACTTTGAGTGGTTCTTGGCTTCGATGCTGTCCGGGACTTCATTATGCCCCTATTGCAGACCAAGCCCCACCCAGACGGTTTGCTCTGTTGGGGTCTGACCATATGGCTTCAACATGTGCTGTGGAACAAAGAGAGTCAGGCCTTCCCTTTTGCAAGCAAAGGTTTCATCCTGATTGTGGTTTGATGAGCACCAAACCTCCTCTGAAGGAATTTCACATTAGGGTGCGAGTTTCCTCCCCCCCAAAAACTATGCGTTCCTGAAGTCACCTGAAAGCACCGCTGCAATCTCATTGGCCGAGAGCCAAGACACCCCAGGACCCCTGTAGTTCAGCCACTGTTCGACAAAACTACCTGCAGCCCCCACCTCAATGCTTTTTCCCCTTCGACCTCCGTCGAGCTAGGGAGCACACCAACGTTGCTCCTCTTTTCAACCAAAATCCTAGGTTTAACAGTTTATATTCGCTGGCCGAATTCACCAAACTGTCTATTTTATCTTTGTTCGCATCCACGAAGCGAACCCGTTTAATCCTGCAGAAGTGAAGAAGCAAGACTCCTTCAGAACGAGAGACAGAGAACTTCCACTCTCCACTCTCCCCCAAGCGCCTCGTCTGCTCCGGCCATATGGACGCGAAACTCCCTTACCCAGACGACAGCGATTCTCTCCCACCGAGAGAAACACGGCTTCCGCCGCCGCAGCCTGAGCCTGAAGCTCAGAAGGAACCCCTCAGAAGAACCCCCCTCAATCACCACGATTGCATCGTACCGTAAGGCAAACAGATTCTGGGCAGAGTTAGAGAGAGTTCATTTGTGTTTATTTTAACTTGTTTACGTGCTTAAAGTACTGTTCATTTTTATAACGTGGTGTATGCTTAATAATCGCCGACACTAACGATCGCTGAGATCGTAGGGGTCGTGTAGAAGTAGCGTGTATTCCATGCTACTGTGATTTATGGTGAGACAGCCGCCTAGTGAGGCCGAAGTTGCGTCTCATCAGTTCAGGAGGTCAGAACCGCCGGCTGAGACAAAGAGTCGCTGTTCCTGCTCCCCTGGCTGAGAGAGCAATCTTCCGTACTCCCGCGCGGCGCAGAGGATCGTAATCGCTTGTTTTATTTCATTTTGTTTTGTTCCTTTCCCTTCTCTTTACTAACTCACACACACATATAGCTTTGAGCTAATCTAGCTACGTGCTAAACAGCTACCGGCACGTGTAGACACCGGGTCTCCTGTTGGCTATCCGGCATTTGGGTCTCGCGCATGAGAGACGTCACCACGTCCCAGCTACGTCACACGTCACTGAGCTGTTCCCTCGCTCCCCCCCCCCCCTTTTCACTCACACACACACACACACAAACACACACACACACACACACACACACACACACACACACACACCCCTCTTTTCAATAGTCTGTTGATTTTAGATAGCGTGCTCATGAATGTATAGTTGTTGTTAGTTTAGATATTAGGTGACTAGATCATTAGTATTAGAACGTAATAAACTCTGTTATATTTTAAAGAGCAGCTGTCTGTGATTACTTTGTGCATGCGTATTGTGATAATAACTGTATATGTGGTCTGTGCTCGAACTTAAACCTTCACTTTCACTCTGAATGTGTAATAGTACTCAGACTACTGACATTGTGAGTGAACACTAATTATGAGACTTAGTTTTATCGTTTGGTTATTGGTCCCTGTTCGCAGGGTGGTGCCCCGTTATTATTAACAATCATTAATAATTGTTACTTACATCAACAACTCTATTGATGTCAAGAATTTAGTTTCTTAGATGTGTGTGTGCAGAGTGGTTCTGTTAGCACTGATATTTATTTGTCCACCATATTCTGTTCCTTGAGTGAAGGCAGAGCACAGCCTGTAAGGAGACGCAGAGTAAAAGTGTTCACCATTTCTACCAGTAGATGGCAGTATAAGTACATTTAAACCATATATTTAGTTATATTTACCTGTGTCTTTGTTATTTGTCTAGTTATTGATACAGATGTATTTAATGCTGTTTATTTCATCTGATATTTGATGTTCATGGTTACTTTGCAACCTAGTTATAAACATCATGTATTTACTTGTTGTGTTTATGTAATGTAAGAACTAAACGTAGATGGAAGAGTGAGCATGTGTTGATCATAAGGCAATAAATAATGACAGTTGAAGAATCAAGAGACGTTTGGTTTATTCTTATCAAACAGCCTTCAGTGGACCTTGCCTCAGTTACCACCCAGTCATAGCACCACCTGTGCTTCCCATTCTGACCTTCATTACTACATCATCACTGCACCGTCATCAACCTCTAACCTGTTCTGTTGTTACTCTGCTGTCAGCGTCTCAGCACCTCTGAACAGATCCTGTCATCATAATGAAAGCCCTTTGGTCTACAGAATGATTTCGCACTGTGCTTGTGTGTGAACACAGTTGTAGGAGTTGACTATATGAGTTATTGTATAAGACTGAAACAAGGAGAGCACAGCGACTGAAAGCAGTCAAATGATTGTTGTTTAGCGCTGTTACCTGTTTGTAGCCGTATGTCTATCTCTGTGCATGTACATTTAGAGAAGTCATATTTATTGTATGTGTACACACTCTGATTATGTAATTAACAACATATGAATTGGGCTAGTTTGCTGTTCCTGTAAAACTGAGCGACAGGGCCATTGGCCTGGTTACATGTTGGTCACTAACACATTTACATCAGCAGGTCATGACCTTCCTCAGCTGAGAGCAGCAGCTCACATTTACTTCTATCTGATCCAGTGACATCCGCACACGTCTAGATGAGCACAGAAAGACAATCGTTGGTATTCTGTAACTCTGTATGTCAAGCACAAGTTAAACACTTCCCTAAAAGCAGAAGCCTTCAGAATCATTGTTGCATTGTGATTACATTCCTGTATCTGACTTGTATTGCTGTATCTCAATCCTTCTGATTCTTCCGTCTGCAGTTAATCTGCTCACATGATTTCAATCATCACAGCTTTGGTTTGCAAGAGTTGTTCCTAAACACACCACTCTTCTGTCCAAAGATGATTGTCATCAGTGACGCTTCCGTGGTCGGAGAAGGGACTGAATCCATCCTCAGTACAAGTCAAATACAGGAATGTAATCACACTGAATGTGTTCATTTCACATTCTATATTTCACCTCTTTACTAGATGGAAGAGATCAAATACAATGAAAACATCAGTGCTGACAATGTCTTCTTGTAACATCAATCAAGTGCTTGAGTCCATCTTTAAAAAGTTGTTGCAGATGATTGACCAGCAGTACACTCACATCTGGGCTCTGCAGAACAAACTCCCTCTCTGCAGCTTCCTGGTCCTGTGCTCTGTGAAACGGGTTGCTGCCAAAGTGTGACACTCGTGTCAATGAGCCCCCCTCTTGTTCACACCAGTCTGCAGCCACTGATGCATCCAGCAGGTCTGTGGACAGACATCACTCTCTGGCCAAGTAACGAGGGATCCCCTTCCCTATAATAAGAATTGAAGGTTTAACAATGGGTTTCTCTTTAAGATATTTGTTTTCTAATTCTGTGGGCCCTGTGTGCCTTCGAGAAGCTGACCTAAAATCTGCCCTCGAGGTGGAACTAAAATGAACTCCATCAGTGATAACTTAAGGTGGACTGTTTTCCAAATAGTAACACATCTGCCGGTGTGCGTCCCCTTAGAGCTCCAGAGATCAATCTGAGGGTCACAAGACAGTTAACATGGTGGCAGAAGAGAAGAGAACCAACTCATCTGGGTTTTGCTCGTGTCTTGTGAGATTAGGAACAAAATTGAAAAAGTTCTGGAGTCAAACTTTCTGTATCCCAATGGCAATAAAAGTGAAGTCATTTGATTTGGACCGCATGCATTTGACCAACATTATATCTTCTCATCTTTGACCCTTTGACCTCTTCTGTTGAACCATTTAAATCAGGATTTAAGTGTGACGAATAAATCAATGAGGTAGTTAAATTATGTATAAAGTTTAATAAGAATAAACCAAACATCTCTTTATTCTTCAACTGTCTTTATTTATTGCCTCGTGATCAACACATGCTCACTCTTTCATGTATGTTTAGTTCTTAAATGACATAAAGATAACAACTAAACACATGATGTATACAACTAGGCTGCAAATGAACCATAAACATCAAATATCAGATGAAATAATCAGCATTCAATACATCTGTATCAATAACCGAGATAATTAACAAAGAAACAGGTAAATATAACTACATTTATGGTTTAAATAGCTACTCAGCTCGATATACTGTCTTGTTGTTAAGAGTCAGAACAAGACTAACTTCTTTATATGTGAATCACAGATTGTGAATATAAGTTATTGTATGATGCAATCTGCTGACATTATGAAAAATATCAACTGTGCATGACTGTGGATGATATAAACTCATACTGAGCACACAGATGTTTAAAGATATGAGATAAAGTATTGATCTTTATTCAAATAAGGTTTTAGGTCAATTGTACAGATGCTGATCAGCCTTCAACGTTGCAGCTGCAGCTTTTGTTTTCATCACTGGATTCCGCTTGGTCACCCTAATGACGTCATGTCTGTAAAAGACCAAATCTTTCTGAATTAATAACTCTCTCGCCGGGTGCGGTGGCGTGCGCCTGTAATCCCAGTTACCGGGAGGCTGAGGCTGGAGGATCGTTTGAGCTCAGGAGCTCTGAGCTGCAGCGGACTGTGAAGATCGGGTGTCCGCACAAAGTTCGGTATCGGTATGGTGGTCCTGGGGGAGCCCGGGACCACCAGGTGGTCTAAGGAGGGGTGCACCGGCCCAGGTCGGGGACGGAGCAGGTCAAAGCCCCCGTGCCGCTCAGTAGTGGGATCGCGCCTGTGAATAGACGCTGTAGTGCAGCCTGAGTAACACAGCGGGACCCAGTCTTTATACACTCTGTCTACTGTTCAACAAACAGCTGATACAACAACAAGGTGTTTACATGTTACAGCAGCTTCATCACTGCTTCTTCATATTCTAGTTCCCATGAAAACATTCAGAAACCAGTTGTGTGTGTTTGTCCTACAGCGCCTCCACCTGGAGGAGAGGAGCAATGACACCAATCACAGCAGTCAGTGCAGCTCCACACATACAGCAAACTAACGGGGCTTTCTTTATGACGTTCAATCAACGTGATGGAGAGGTGAACAGTCACAAACAAACACTTTCTCTTTGTTTTTATGTTCAAATAACACAAATATGTCCATAATAATACTTCAAGGTATCAACATCTGGATCAAAATCATTTGGAAACGTATTTTTCTCTCTTGTTGTAAATGTGTTTTCATTGAGTGGATCTTATATCAGCCTTAAATATGAACAGGAGATGTGAAACAATACAGAGAGCTCATGGTTCAGCAGCACAACACGTGGTTTACAGTTTGAAGTGACTGAAGCTCAGAGAGATGGAGTAGTTACAGAGCAGGTAACACTCTCAACACATGTGCCATGCCATGTGGATGTTTCTGCTTCATGTGCTTCATTTTCCAAAATGTTGGTCTGTTACTCTAATATATATATTTATATACTTTTTACTTTCTGATAAATGATGAGTTGATACAAATTATTTATTGGTTAAAATGCTGATGTTTCTCAATGTAATTAATAAATCATCATGTCTGCACTTAGAAATGTTAGTAGTCTTTAATAAACCGTTTTGAGTTTCTCAATTTCACATCAGCCATCAATAAAAGCCTGTCAGTCAACCAGAATAATATTTAATCATTTATTATTAAATATTACTATATAAGACTCCGCCCCCTCCACACGATCAGGCTCTGTGCCTGATGACACAGCCCGGACCTCTTCACTCAGGACTGCTCCGCCACATATTCCTCCAACACAATAGTGAAGTTTGCTGACGACACCATTGTGGTGGGACTCATCTCCAACAATGACGAGACGCACTACAGACAGGAAGTCCAACATCTGGCTGAGTGGTGCTCGGACAACCTGGTCCTGAACACCACCAAGACCAAAGAAGTCATAGTGGACTTCAGGAGATCCAGGAAGACCACACCCTCTCCTCTCTACATAAGTGGGGAGGAGGTGGAGAGGGTGGACAGCATCAAATTCCTGGGGCTCCACATCACTAAAGACCTCACTTGGTCCCTGAACACATCACACCTGGTGAATAAAGCCCAGCGAGGCTCTTCTTTCTGAGGAAGCTAAAACAAGCTGGCCTGCCCCCTGCACTTCTGGTTAACTTCTACAGAAGTGTGATCGAAAGCATCCTGTGTATGTGCTTTACTGTGTGGTACGCCAGCTGCACAGCAGAGAACCGGACGGACCTGGCCCGGGTGGTTAAAACAGCACAGAGGATTGTGGGAGTTACCCTGCCTGACCTGGACAAATGTGTATGCTGGCCGTCTCCAGAAGAAGGCCAGAAACATCTGTACAGACATCACTCACCCGGGTCACTCTCTGTTTGTTCCACTACCATCAGGAAGGAGATACAGGACCATCAAAACCCGGACTAGGCTGAGGAACAGCTTCTTCCCCAGAGCGGTTTCCTCCATTGCCCCCCTACTCCCAGCTCACACCGGACAGTGCTGTGGTGATACAATTCATTAACACTTTAACTAAGCAGATTTTTTACTTTGAAGCCATTGATGCCTGTGCCTTGTCTTGTTTTATCTTGTATATATTTATTTCATGTCTTGTTTTAAATCGTCTTGTCTTAATGTTTTTATACACTTGTTTAACTGCTGCTGTACTGATGAGTCGCCAACTTAATTTCGTTGTATGTTTTTACAATGACAATAAACATCCTTATCCTTGTCTGCTGCCAGCGTGAAGAGGACACTCTCCACTATCAACACCCGCAAGGCAACAGGTCCAGACAACATCCCTGGTCGCGTGTTGAAGGACTGCGCAGAGGAGCTTAAGGATGTCTTCACGGATGTCTTTAATACTTCTCTGAGACAAGCTGTTGTTCCATCATGCTTCAAGGTCACCATCATCATACCTGTGCCAAAGAAACCCACTCCGTCCTGCTATAATGACTACCGTCCGGTGGCACTGACCCCCATAATCATGAAGTGCTTTGAACGGCTAGTCATGTCACATATCAAATCCATTCCTCCCCGCCCACCCTGGACCCTTTCCAGTTTGCATACCGTGCCAAACAGTCCACGGAGGATGCAATCTGCTCTGCTCTCCACCCAGCCCTCATCCATCTGGACACAAAGGACTCATATGTGAGAATGCTGTTCATAGACTTTAGTTCAGCATTCAACACCATAATCCCACAAAAACTCATCTGCAAACTTGACCAGCTGGGGCTCAACACCTCGCTGTGTAACTGGCTGCTGGACTTCCTCAGTGAAAGGCCACAAGCAGTACGTGTCGGCAACAACACCTCGAGCAGCATCACACTGAGCACAGGGGCCCCTCAAGGCTGTGTGCTCAGTCCACTGCTCTTCACCTTGCTGACACACGACTGCAGCACAACCTACAGCACTAATCACATGGTCAAATTCGCAGACGACACAACTCTGGTAGGTCTCATCACCAACGACGATGAGACCCACTATAGGAAGGAGGTCAGCCTTCTGACCACGTGGTGCAGAGACAACAACCTCCTTCTGAATAACAGCAAGACCAAGGAGATTGTTGTTGACTTCCGGAGAGGCCACACTCAACACCCACCACTGACCATCAATGGTGCTCAGAGAGAGTGAGCAGCACCAAATTCCTGGGGGTGGACATCAGTGAGGACCTCTCGTGGACAGCCAACACAACATCACTGGCAAAGAAAGCCCAGAGGCGCCTCTACTTTCTCCGCAAATTAAAGAAGGCAAGAAAACCACCACCCATCATGTCCACTATTTACCGAGGCACCTTTGAGAGCATCCTGACAAACTGCATCACTGTGTGGGGCGGAAGCTGCACTGACTACAACAGGAAAGCCCTGCAGCGCATAGTGAACACAGCTGGAAGGATCATTGGTGCCTCACTCCCCTCCCTGCAGGACATATATGACACTCGCCTCACCCGCAAAGTGACCATGCTCGTGCGCGACTCCAGCCACCCCTCACACAGTCTCTTCAGCCTCCTGCCCTCTGGGAGAAGATACCGGAGCCTCCGTGCTCGCACCACCAGACTCTCAAACAGCTTCGTCCACCAGGCTGTTAGGAAGCTGAACTCTCTGAACTCTCTCCCTCTTCTCTTTTAAGACTCTCTATGTCCGACTGCTGCTAAATACAGAATGATAGTTTTTTCTAAATATATATGTTGTCTAAATGTTTTTTTTATCTATTTGCACTGTATTCACTTCATATGTTTATATGTTAGACTGGAGCGAAACGTTTTTTCAACTCCTCTGTTGACAATAAAGCTAATTCTGAACTTTGAACTTTGAACTTTAATAAAGAATTATGTAACACATTATATGAAGGTCATGTCTATAATGCTTAATAAGCACAATCTTAACACATTATAATGTATAAAGCTTCATAACAAGGCATTCTATAGGATCATCTCATCACATGTATCACCTGCATCAACTGGACACCTGTGAGACCAGATGTGAAGAAACTAGAACGTCTTCAAGATGTTTTTCTGGACCGATCAGTCTAAAAAAAAAAAAGAATGATGATAATAATAAATAAAATACAATACAATCAATACAAGAACTACAAAAAAAAAAAAAATAATAATTAATGAATGAAATAATATTCAACCCGGTTGACCCGGCCTGGCTGATCCTACTGACCTGTTCTGGAGCTCCCTGACGGTGCCCTGGTCGTGGTTTGCTGCCAGTGGTCGGGGCGATACTGCCCCTGACTTTGTTTCTGTTGTTATTCTGTAATTTATGCACTTTCTTATGGTCTTTACTACACACACACACACACACACACTCACACATACACCCACACACACACACTCACACACTCACACACACACACACACACACACACACACACTCTCTCTCTCACACACACACACACACACAGACTATATGATGTTTGCTGGCTTGTATCTCACTGTTCTTGTCGTCCTCTTGTTGTTATGTTCATGTATTGTCTCTTGTCTTGAAATAAAAAAGAGAAATGTTTTGATAAGTGGAGCAGGTTTTAACCGAGGCTCTGCTTGTGAATGAGGAAGCAAAGTTGACATTCACAGCGCTGCTCCTCTTCCTGGAATGAAGCACAGCTTGATAAGCCCTCCTTCTTCCTCCTGCTCTCAAACACAGCCGGCTCCACTCTGCCCACATGTTTCCTTGTTCCCTCCCCTTCAGATCTACAGTTTTAAAGATGGGTGTAACCAACATGGTGGTGAAGCGATAGAGCTGACAGGCTCCATTCACTGAACAAACACATGTTGTTCAGATCAGAAGTCAAAGCAGAGTCACTTCTAGTGAAGCGAAACTCAGACAGTCGTTGTCACTGAGAGGTGAAATGGCGCAGAAAGGAGTTCAGCTGGATCGGGAAGCCTTCTCTTGTTCCATCTGTCTGGATCTACTGAAGGATCCGGTGACTACTTCCTGTGGACACAGCTACTGCATGAACTGTATTAAAAGCTTCTGGGATGAAGAGGATGTGAAGAAACTCCACAGCTGCCCTCAGTGTAGGCAGACCTTCACACCGAGGCCTCTCCTGCTGAAAAACACCATGTTAGCAGTTTTAGTGGAGGAGCTGAAGAAGACTGGACTCCAAGCTGCTCCTGCTGATCACTGCTATGCTGGACATGAAGATGTGTCCTGTGATGTCTGCACTGGGAGGAAACTGAAAGCCCTCAAGTCCTGTCTCGTCTGTCTGGTCTCTTATTGTGAGAAACACCTCCAGCGTCATTATGATGTAGCTCAATTCAAGAAACACAAGCTGGTGGACCCCTCCAAGAAGCTCCAGGAGAACATCTGCTCTCGTCACGATGAGGTGATGAAGATGTTCTGCCGTACTGATCAGCAGTGTATCTGTTACCTCTGCTCTGTGGATGAACACAAAGGCCACGACACAGTCTCAGCTGCAGCAGAAAGGACTGAGAGGCAGAGAGAGCTGGAGGTGAGTCGACTAAACATCCAGCAGAGAATCCAGGACAGAGAGAAAGACGTGAAGCTGCTTCAGCAGGAGGTGGAGGCCGTCAATCGCTCTGCCGACGAAGCGGTGAAGGACAGCGAGAAGATCTTCACCGAGCTGATCCGTCTCATGGAGAAAAGAAGCTCCGATGTGAAGCAGCAGGTCAGATCCCAGCAGAAAAGTGAAGTGAGTCGAGTCAAAGAGCTTCAGGAGAAGCTGGAGCAGGAGATCTCTGAGCTGAAGAGGAGAGACGCTGAGCTGAAGCTGCTCTCACACACAGAGGATCACAACCAGTTTCTACACAACTACCCCTCACTGTCACCACTCAGAGAAGCTACAGACTCGTCCGCCATCCATATCCGTCCTCTGAGCTACTTTGAGGACGTGACGGCGGCTGTGTCAGAAGTCAGAGATAAACTACAGGACGTTCTGAGAGAGAAGAGGACAAACGTCTCACTGGCAGCGACTGAAGTGGACGTTTTACTGTCTCCTTCACAAGCAGAGCCCAAGACCAGAGCTGAGTTCTTAAGATATTCAAGTGAAATCACACTGGATCCAAACACAGCATTCACATGGCTGTTATTATCTGAGGGGAACAGAAAAGCAACAGTTATGAGAAAACTACAGTTTTATTCTAGTCACCCAGACAGATTCACTACATGTCCTCAGGTCCTGAGTAGAGAGAGTCTGACTGGACGTTGTTACTGGGAGGTGGAGAGGAGAGGAGGAGTTTATGTAGCAGTCGCATACAAGAATATCAGCAGAACAGGGAACTCTGATGAATGTGGTTTTGGATACAATGACAAATCTTGGGCATTACTTTGTAACAAAAACAGTTTTGCATTTTTGTACAACAAGATCCAAACTCCCGTCTCTGGTCCTCAGTCCTCCAGAGTAGGAGTGTACCTGGATCACAGAGCAGGTATTCTGTCTTTCTACAGCGTCTCTGAAACCATGACTCTCCTCCACAGAGTCCAGACCACATTCACTCAGCCTCTCTATGCTGGACTTTGGGTTTGGTTTAATGGATCCACTGCTGAGTTCTGTAAACTAAAATAGACAGAAGTGATTCATGGAACAGCAAATTAATTTCTGTAAAACTGATTTTGTGTCCATTTTTGCTGAGACCTGATTTTGTTCACCTGTCAATCAAAGATTGAGGGCGGTACTTTGACATCTTGTCATCATTGTTGTGTACATGTTTGAGTTCCTTTAGGTGGAGCTCCTTCCTGTGTCTGTTAAACCATGGAGGCTATCACTGCTCATGATGATCTTTGTTGACCTGAACTGACATTTCTCTGCAGGAAAATGTAAACTTCTCTGAGGTCTAAATGTTTGTTGTAAATGTGTATTGATGTATTAGTTTGTTGTTGTTTCTCTTCCACTGCATGTGTCTTAAAGAGAGAAATCACCAGAGCTTCTTTTATCCAAGATATTTTGTTCTCACCACTTTCTGTAAAGATATCTTTCATTAAATTTACATTTATTTGTTTCAAAGACTAAATGTTGCTGTTGTATGAATTGATGTGTCATACTGATGGATGTGAACACATTGAAGGTTTACATGATGAAGAAAGTAATCTTGTTTCAAGAAGATAAAATCCTCTGATCTTGTTGTAAGAACAATCAGTCTATTGAGAAGGAAACTCGTCTGTTTGGAACTCTTTTCTTTGAGATCCAATGATTTTATATGAAAGTCTCTTTCAGTTATTGTACAATGTGTAGTTGTCTTAAAGGAAGAGCTTCTTTCAGTGGTCTAGGATTCAAACTGCCTGCAGTCATCAGAGTGTTCCTGTCAGTGGGTTTAGTGGGAATACTTGTTTGTAGCTTTTCTAACTCACCACTGAACTCAAGACAAATATCATTACAGATCAGCTCCAAACTGCCTCATGAGGAGCAGAATGAATCCACATCTCTGGTTACTAGTAAATCCTTCTCATCAACAATGAGAGCTCTGCTCTTCAGCAGCATGTCAGTGTGTCTTGTATGTAGGAGGGCAAAGCGTTCAGCAGCTTCTTCATGTGTGAGTCCACCAACATGTGAGACTTGAGATGAATCCTCACATGTTAAGTTCAACTCTTACTATTTAGTTTGGAGACAACTTGTTGTATTTTATATTTCAACCACAAGATGGCGCCATGATATGTAAAGCACACACAGGTGACACGTTACTGCAGGTGATACATGTGATGTTTGATCACCAGTGACGTCATTCTATTATAGGATGCCTTGTTAACATGTTTGTAAATGTATAAAAGTGGTTTGTAACGTAGAGTTCTTGCTTACAGGTTTTATATAATGATAAAGCGTTTGAGTGAAGGACATCAGAAGTTATTACCGTTATATTATCAAGTGTATCTAGAAGGTCCAATACCAGAAAGGTGTTTTTATCGAAACTTAAGTGTGTCGACCACTTGCACTTAAGTTGTACAATTATGATTTAATGAAAACAAAAGTGATTTTTTAAAGAAGTATGTGTATTTATTTGACAGTGTCTGCATGCTATCAGACACTACCCAGTGAGCACTAACCCGGATTTCAACGTTGATTTCTGGTTGAAAAAGCGTTGATATGGGGTCTGAACGTCTAAGACGTATTTTAACCGTCTTTTGAACCGGCTAAATTACGGTTACAATATCAACGTGTCACAAAACACCAATTTGTTTTAAAATATTGATGGTTTGTTCAGTTGTAGGTTGAAAGAGACGCGATTTTGGTTACTTTAAACGTATTTCTCCAAAATCATATTACGCTGTCCGTTCATATGTGGTCTACACGAAGACGTTATTTCAACGCATTCAATGTCTCATATAAAACGTCGTAAATATGGAACTATAGACTGTGTGCTGTCCACAAGAAGCTCCCAGGACATCATAATGAGAGCAGAGCACATTATGTCTGTATATGTTCACTAAAATACAACTCTGTGTTTACTGCTGGAATACGCATGCGCACGGACTCTGCATTGTTCTAAATTAGAGGCTGGAAACACGACAAGGTTTGAGCTAGCTAGCTCTTACTGAGTGATGAGGAATTGAACGAGCTGATGGAATAAACGAGGCTTCACGCTAACGACGTACTCTGTAAGTACTTGAACTACTTTATTCCAGTATTGCAAACCGAAATATCATTACCATACCATTAATATCATGTTATGATCATCATGCGGGCGAGGCTGCTAGCTTGTTAGCATGTAGCGTTAGCAGGTTACGAACAGTAAACCTAAACAGTAAACAGTAGACATGTGTGTTAGTTAATGTACTGTACTAACGTTAATAGATCATGGTCAAAACATTGTTGTTTGGGTTATGGCAATATATAAACAATATTGTGTAATATCCAGGTCAGCATCGTTCCGTTGAAGACACGTCTATGGTCTCCGGTGTAGAGACGTTCAAAACTGGTCTAAGTCAATATGTTTTTCTAATACTTGTTTTATTTACAGATGTCCAGCTTGAAAATATGGCAGATCTCCTGAAACAGGCTCCTGTGTGGCTTTGAAAACGACATTTAAAGAAGGAAAAGGAGATTATGTTTTTATATAAAGAACATTGTTATATTTATATTGTGCTTTAATAAATACAAATTAACTGTTGCTGTGTCACTTGGTCTTTTGTCCTGTAAGTGGAAACTGCAGTGACTGAAGCTGAGCGGTGATTTTCAATTGTTCGTCCTTGGTACCAAAAACAATTACTTCTGTTTTATCTTTGTTTAATAAACAAATTAAACAATTTGTTTTGAGCAGGTCAAAGCCCCCGTGCCGCTCAGTAGTGGGATCGCGCCTGTGAATAGACGCTGTAGTGCAGCCTGAGTAACACAGCGGGACCCAGTCTTTATACACTCTGTCTACTGTTCAACAAACAGCTGATACAACAACAAGGTGTTTACATGTTACAGCAGCTTCATCACTGCTTCTTCATATTCTAGTTCCCATGAAAACATTCAGAAACCAGTTGTGTGTGTTTGTCCTACAGCGCCTCCACCTGGAGGAGAGGAGCAATGACACCAATCACAGCAGTCAGTGCGGCTCCACACATACAGCAAACTAACGGGGCTTTCTTTATGACGTTCAATCAACGTGATGGAGAGGTGAACAGTCACAAACAAACACTTTCTCTTTGTTTTTATGTTCAAATAACACAAATATGTCCATAATAATACTTCAAGGTATCAACATCTGGATCAAAATCATTTAGAAACGTGTTTTTCTCTCTTGTTGTAAATGTGTTTTCATTGAGTGGATCTTATATCAGCCTTAAATATGAACAGTAGCTGTGAAACAATACAGAGAGCTCATGGTTCAGCAGCACAACACGTGGTTTACAGTTTGAAGTGACTGAAGCTCAGAGAGATGGAGTAGTTACAGAGCAGGTAACACTCTCAACACATGTGGATATTATGGGATTAATAACATAATCCATCTCTGTGATGTATTGCAGAGCTCTGATGTCGCTGAAATGAAAGTTTAGGAAAACATATCAATATTAGCAGAAAATAGATATTTATGTGATGATTGTGTTGACAAATGGGTCACAGTTGTTTGCTGACCTCTTACATTTCAATCATCTCGTTTCCTCACTTCATCATGTTTTCCTCATTATTTCATGGATTTCCTCATCTTCACCAGAGACGAGGTTCCTGCTGTATTTTCAGTGTCAAACTCTGTTTTGTAGTTGCCTCCTACCCCTGCAGGTTGCTGGCAGACAGCTGTTACCTAAATCTCCATCTTCAGCCTTCTGAACATTCTGGCAGACAGCTGCATGTTAGAACCTCCACCTACAGCCTCCTCCAGCAGTCCACAGCCCTGGCCTCCACCTGTCGATTCTGGTAGTCATCTCTCCTGCTCCACCTCCAGCCTCTTCCAGCTCCAGCATGCCGTCTCCATCTACACCTTGAAATACTTGCAAACAGGTACCGCCTGCAGAGATGGGCAGTATTTCTATTACTTGTATTTGAAATACGTATTTCAATTACTTTTGAGTATTTTGTAATTTGTATTTGATAGGGCCGATAAAAATCGAACGTAATTTGTAACAAAATACTTTAGAGTGGAGTAATTTTGTATTTAAAATACTCAAAATACTTTCTCCACAAATCAAAAAGCAGTTCACGAGTTCAGATCTTCAAGTTCAACGGATTGTCTGTCAAGTTAAATATTGTATCTGAGTGTGACAGATGTCAACTAGCTTGATGTATAATTGATGTCTGGGTCTGGCTACATAGCCTATTGTATATACATGGTTATAATATCAAGCTCGATGCTAACATGCTAATGACGCTAGCATGCTGTCTAGGCTAGTGCATAGCCAGTGTTTAGCAAGTTAACTTATCAGTGGAGTAGCTATAGCTATAAGAGGGAGATTGGGAGCTTGTGTTCATGATCACCTTATCAAGAGACGTCTGACCATCTAATCTTGCACTGAATTACAAGTTATGCTGTATCTTCTCAATGTGGATGTCATAATGCCATATCAATTACTGGCAGATAATATAGTTCACAGTTAGCCAGGCTATGACAGTAGATGTCCATTTGTTAAAAACAACTAAAAAACATTAAATATCCAATTTATTTTATTTAAAAGGCATATTATGAAAGTATTCTTAGTTTTATTATTTCATACATTTTACAGTTGGCCAGGTGGACAACATGTCTCAGCAAGATGATGTTCAAGAAGGACCATCAACAAGCACAGATGTGCTTACTCACATTCTGTGACTGTTCTTCCTTTGTGTGGGCTTCACCAGAGCTTTGTGTACATTATATATAATTATATTATATTATTATTATATTATATAGCCCAAACCTGAATGCTCTGCTATACCAAATTGTGAGAAAACGGAAAATCCAGAAAAAAGTATTTCCTGTATTTTAAATACAAAATACATGTATTGTATTTTGTTCCATTTTCTGGCACCAGTATTTTGTATTTTATTTTGATACATTTATTTGAGGGGTATTTTGTATTTTGTATCAAAATACATTTTGATGTATCTTTGCCCATCTCTGAATACAGGTGTGATGCAGGGGTGTGTAAATGTATTGTCTCTGGAGAGACATTTGTCCAACGATGGCCCAAAGACAGACAGGATGTGGACCAGTAAACAAACCTCAGAAAATATGTTTTCATTTTATTTCAAACTGATGTTTGTGTCACTTATTCTGAAAATCTGGCTTCCTGTCACAACAATGTAGGAAACGTGAAACAGCAGGTCCACGTGCTGTCAATCTGTGGACACTGGAGGACCACATAGGACCAAGGACAGGGTCCAACCTGACACCCTCGAACCTCCATGCAAACATGCATCTCTATGTTATTGGACATTATATGAGACCGTGTTTTTTAAATAGGCCTGAATGGAGACTTAATGTGTGGTTGACCCCTGGGCAGGTCACGTGACTCTCAAACGCGACAGGAGACTGTGAGTCACAATGTAATGTTAGTTGTATTATTTGAGCTCATGTGGATATATTCCTCTTAAAGTTGTATTTAATGTCTGTTTGTGCAGCGGAGGACTGTTGAGGACCTGATGGAGACTCTGAGGTAAGAACTAGCTGTTCTCAGCAGAACGTTCCATCGTTACCACCATGTTTACCAAATTGTGCGTTTTTCTAAATTCAGTCTGTTCCAACCGTTGGTCCGTCAGAAAAAGCCGAAATCTACTTTCACTCGACGAAACCTCCCAAGAAACACCTTCAAACCAGGATTGTTCTGCATCGGTGACTTACTGATAAAGGTAAGTCTGATTCTGATACAATTTTGCAGGAAAAAAGTGAGATTTATATACTTTTTCCACCACTGTTTTTTATGTATTTATAGCGACTATCTGAACCGATGTTTATCCTAATATTGATCATATTTTCAGTTATCAGTGTATATTAATCCACTAGGACTGACTTTTGACTGTTGAGACCAAGTTTATAAAAGTTTATCTGAACCAAAGCTGCTTTCTTGGTTCGCTAACGTTAGCTTTATAGACCCGACCGTCCAGCGTTAGCTTAAACTGAGAAATGCTAATAGAAATATTGTTTCTTTATATTTATATAACTTCTAGGTGATACGGATCACAAGTGATGCACGCATGATAATATATTTAATCCATATTAACTCTCAATTCACACATTTCCTACATACTTGTGATATTTTTCATATATGAGGTTATTTTACACGTAAAGTTGTTTATAAATGTGTCACTTTTATGTCTTCGTGCCCTGAATATTAACACGATGAACAGCAGAGTGAAAGAACCACTAAAAGATATTTTCTATAGAAAAAGTGCTGATATGTTTCAGACTTTTAATCAATCAGCAAGACAGCTCTGGTGTAAACCTCGCTGTGTGAAATGTATCTGAGTGTAGATGTACTCTGTGTAAACTGTAATAAAGCTTCCAGACTGATAGTAATTATATACACACGTGTTTACATGCACGCACATATTAATGTTTACAATAAACAGCTGATAGAAATCAGTACACTACACAGCCTAATCCATGTGCTCATGAATTATGAAAACAAAATGGTGGTGTGAATATCGAGCAGGTCAGGTGTCATTTTAATCATGTGACAGTAAACTGTGTTGTGTTCAGTGAAACTGTATCAGTGGTGACTGTGTGTTCATGCAGCATGTAGACATATGGAAGGCCTCCTGCAGTAACAACACTGAAACAAATGCAAACATGTTGCACTGTACTGGGTTTGTTTCTGCCAATACTTTTGCGAGCGTATCATTTATTGTATGACATTTACTTTCTATCTAGTCACACTGCTTTGTGCTACTGATCCTTTCAATGTGATATGAGAAATGACTATATTGGTATTATTGAAGTATTACTGTAAGAGCCATTTTGTTGTTTTTGTTTATGTACAACCTCCCACCACATGGGGGCGTAGTGCCGGTGTGATTCAGGCACAGGTAATATAATCAGAGGGGTTATTGGACACAGGTTGTTGCTCATAGGTGGAAGCAAACAGTTTTTGGCCGTGCAGATTTAACGAATGCAAATATTATGATTTATTGGTATGAGGAGAAAATGGATAACTGAAGAGAAAGTGGTGAACTCTGATTATGTGAGAAATAAAATGCCTATATTCGAAACTGGACTTTGTTATTTATGGCACGCGTCAGAACAAGCATTACAGCAACCGTAGTGACTTTTTTTATTGGGAAGCAACGGTCACTACAATTACTAATGTTACATCAATGAGTACTTTTACTCTTTATAGTTTAAGCACATTTTGATGCTCATGCTTTTTGTACATTTAGTCTACTTCAGTAAAAATGTTGAATGCAGGACTTGTAACCGTGTATTTCTACACTGCAGTACTACAGCGTATTTCTTCGTAGTATTACTAATGTTGCATCAAATACATCTAGGGAAGTAAACCGGAACCGGAAATGTTTCAGTCGGACACAACGCAGATAAAAACCGCTTGGACTCGAGTTGCTGCAGTTTGTCCCTCCGCGCTTTCCATCCTGCCAGTTGACAGCTGAGAGCGAAGTACAAACTAAACAGGCCGTTTGCAGCCGCGTTAACGTCGCAGATTAAACTCTAGTTTTATTTTAGTGTCGACATGCACAGAATAAAAATCATCTCGGGCCACTTGTCGGAGTGCAGATCTGCGGGGAGCAGCAGTCCGGAGGACGTGGTGGTGGTGCACGGACGCAGGACGGCTGTCGGGAAAGCGAAGAGAGGAGCGTTTAAGGTAACTTTAAGAGAGGAGCGTTTAAGGTAACTTTAAGAGAGGAGCGTTTAAGGTAACTTTAAGAGAGGAGCGTTTAAGGTAACTTTAAGAGAGGAGCGTTTAAGGTAACTTAAGAGAGGAGCGTTTAAGGTAACTTTAAGAGAGGAGCGTTTAAGGTAACTAGACCATGCGATTGTCATACAAGCATAAAGTTATGCAGTATTTATTGCTGTAACTTAGTTTTCTTTTTGTGTTTTACATGTAGCCTACATCAATCTGACAGTGGTGTTTCACCAAAGTGGCAAAAACATGATAAATGTTGCTATGTTTTGCATATAATCCACACTGTAAACAGTGTCATTTTGCTTTTGACAGAAGCCATTTCACTGAATGGTGCACATTATGTTTTACATATGTTTTACATGTATTACAGATGTCCACCAGTAAAATAAGCAACTCAGTCATTTTACTGTTAGTTTAAACTCCTTGGTCACTTTGTTAGGTACTATATAATCTAATACAATCCACTACAACAGCTCAGATATGAATGTTTAGTTTTTGTAAAAAAACTTTCACAGAGGTGTTGATTCAACTATGTGTTTATTATTGACGTTGAAGTTTGCAGTGCTGTACATGCATGCATCTATGCATGAAGCCATTCATTCACACATCAACACACACTTACGGAGTCAAACACATATTCATATCCTTTAATCCAGACCTTATTTCACTTTAAATGAGAAGTACAGTTATTTATGTGTTTCTATGTATTATTTATAATCCATCCAGTTGAATTTGAAAACTGAGAATAATAATTTGTTAAAATATAATTGATGTGTACTTTATTTGATTTGACAGTTGTTGACTACACAGAGACTGTTGTTACTACTATTAGGCTTCTTGAATATATTGACATATATATGGCAGTAAATAGCGCGAGTTAGATATTATTGTAATGTTTTTGTCCGAGGAGATTTTCTCAATCTGGACCTTTTGGAAATTTAGTTGAATACCCCTGCTTTATACTTTACCCAATGAGTACTACAAAAGAGTATTGAAATGATGTGACAACTGATATTAGATATACTGTAACACCAATTTTGTTTTTGATTACACTGCAGAAAGGCAATTTTTTGACTTCTCAGAACAAGGTGATTTCAAATATGAATACAATGTATTGAAAGGTACTCTGTGCATTTGGTAGATTTGCCGGCATCTAGCGGGGAGGATGCAGATTACAACCAGCTAAACTTTTTCAAGCTGTGCCAAGCGAGTAGGAGAAATACGGTGGCCGATGTGAAAACCTGAACGCATGAAACACAGCAATTCGTATTTGTCGTATTAAGGCGTTAATGTTGCACTGATGCACTCTGGATCAACCCGTGTGTGTCTGCAGGTGGAACACAGCACCCCCCTCACAGAACATAAAACTTAGAAGTTGCACAAACTGAGAAGTTGAAAAGAAAATCTCTGGAGGAACAACAGTTCAATGCACAATAAACATTTATTTCCTTATTTAGTCTTTTACGTCTTGTCTGGTGGATGATGGCACCACGGCACTGTTCAGGAGTGTTCTGAAGAGTCTTGAGTCCGCAGACAGCATGCCCCCTATGCTCGTGCATTGGCGCGATGAGACTCCACTGGCTGGTCTCGGGCCTGTAGCGCGCTGCCCGTCAAAACCTCCCGTGGCGTAGATGCACTCGCCCAGCACAGCGCCGCTCACGTAGCATCAGCGGTGGTACATGGGTGGCCCCCCGTGCCAGGTGCGCATGCTCACGTCGAACCTGCGCACGCTGTTGAAACGCTCGACCCCGTTGAAGCCGCCGACGCAGTAGATGCTCCCGTTGAGGACGGCGGTGCCGTGGTAGGCGCGAGGACCCACGTCTTGGTCTGTCACCTGCATCCAGAGGTCGGTGCTGACGTCGTACGACTCGATGCTGTTCGTTGGATCGGTGCCGCTCCAGCCCCCAATGGCCAACAGGATGCCGTTAGGCAGGCGAGGGCGGGCAAGAGGGTTGCTGAGATGCGCAGAGGGTCTGAACCTCATGATGGGACTTAGGATTTCGATGACTGCCCTGACCATGTGCAGGCACTCAGCGTTGTTTTTCACTAGCTCATTGGACATCACGTTCAACCTCAGGTAGTCCTTACTCATCAACACCAGTCGCACCTACACAGAGACTGCAGCACCACAGCGAAAAGCAGACATTGCAGTGCTCTTGTCTAAGGTATATGTTAACCTTTTGTCACCAGATTTAGTTTAGACTTGCATCTTCAGCATTAAAAATAAAAGTAACAACGCTACGTGTGTGTCCGCCTCGAGAATACATCACAGAAATTGGCGACGAGGATAAAACTACGTTCTCGCAGGGTAGGAGAGACACTCGGTGTCAGTACTAGTGAGTATGATGGCCCTGTTTGGGAGAATTGACGAATTCAAGCCAGAAAATGAACAATGGTCCGCGTACATTGAACGGATGGAACAATTCTTCGAAGCTAACGACGTAGCCGAAGATAAGCAAGTAGCTACGCTTCTCAGTGTAATGGGTGCGGCTACTTATGGGCTTTTGAGAAATCTGGTGCAGCCCAGGAAGCCAAAAGATAAGACGTTTGACGAAATAGTGGCCGTTCTAAAGGAACATTATGAGCCCAAGCCCTTATTAGTTGCTGAAAGGTTTCGCTTTAACCGGTGTAACCAAAAAGCTAACCAGCCGGTGGCTCAGTATGTAGCAGAGTTGAAACAATGCGCATCTAACTGTGAGTGCGGCGCCAACTTGGACGCATCACTGCGAGATCGTCAGTGGAATAAGAAACGAGGGCTGCCAGAGGAGACTACTTTCGGAAAATGATCTTACTTCTGCAAAGTCTTTTGAGATCGCGCTCAACATGGAGACTGCCGACAGAGACGCACGTCAGTTGAGAGGGATGGAAAGTGAAAGTGTCGGGGCGGCAAGCATTCACAAGGTGAGGCCACAGCGGACAAGGAACTGTTACAGGTGCAATGGAAAGAATCACGAGCCAGATGAGTGCCGTTTTAAAGAGACTAAATGCCATAACTGTGGCATATTAAAAAGGCATGTCGGTCCAAGGCACAGGCAGAGAGTGAAAGGCATTCATGGGGCAGAGGAAAGAAACACACAAAATATGTGGAAGCTGAAGAAGATGCTGAATTGGGTGTGTTCACAATTTTGACTGTCACAAGTGAAGATGCTGACCTGTATAAAGAAATATTCACAGTAGCTGAGGTGAGGTTAGAGATGGAAATAGATACTGGGGCTGCAAGGAGTATCATTTCACGGGGTACATGCAGGGAGAAATTCTCACACTAACCACTGCAGAGAAGTAAAGTTAAGCTTAAAGCTTATAATGGAGGTCGCATTCCCGTACACTGTCTCCAGCGGAGAAAAAATATTCTCAAATCGAGAAAGAAGCTCTTGGACTGATATATGGCGGAAAGAAATTCCACCAGTACTGGTGGGGTAGACATTTTAACTTAACTGACCATAAACCACTTCTGATACTGTTTGGTGAGCACAAGAGCCTGCCTACACTGGCCGCAGCACGCATTCAGAGGTGGGCGATTATATTGTCAGCGTATGACTACCACATTGTCTATCGCAAATCAGAAGAGCACAGTAATGCTGATGGACTCTCCCGCTGTCCCTTGCCGGAGACCAGCGACACACGAACAGCCGTGACTTCAGCTCTAGTCCACTCACTGCTGGCGGAGCATATACAAGAAGCACCACTCAACGCAACACAGATTGCAAGGACGACACGCACTGACAGTGCGTTGTCACGAGTGTATAAGTATGTCATGGAAGGCTGGCCCATTCAGGTAGAGGAAAACCTAAAGGTGTTTTTCTCAAAGAGAAATGAGTTGTCCACAGAGCAAGGTTGTGTCCTATGGGGGACCAGAGTCATTGTACCCTCCAAGATGAGAAGAGCTGTCTTAAAAGAGATTCACTCTGGGCACCAAGGCATAGTGAAAACAAAGGCCTTAGCTCGCAAATATGTATGGTGGCCGAACCTTGACTTGGAAGTGGAACAGATTTGCAAGGAATGTGAGACATGCCAGTTGGATCAAAAGATGCCACGCCAGGTTCCACTACACCCCTGGGAGTTCCCGGGTGAGTCCTGGAAGAGACTACACATAGACTTTGCTGGACCGTTCCTGAACCACATGTTCATGGTTGGAAGTGTTTCGTATGTCACAGATCACCTCTCAAGCAACAATCACCAGGCTCAGGAGACTGTTTGCCTCTTACGGTCTCCCTGAACAAATTGTGACAGACAATGCGACGACATTCACATCAGACGAGTTCCAGACTTTTGCCAAGCAGAATGGGATTCTGCACACCACAAGTGCACCTGGACATCCAGCAACAAATGGTCTGGCAGAGAGATATGTTCAGACGTTCAAGACTGGTATGAAAAAGCTTGCTTCACTGACCATTGAGGACAAGATCTCACTGTTCCTGCTACAATATCGGACTACGCCTAACTGCACTACTGGACAGTCCCCGGCTGATCTGTTTCTTCACAGACATATCCGGACAAGGTTGGATTTCCTAAAGCCTTGTACCAAGGAGACAGTACGCAAGAAACAGTATCAGCAAAAAGAACACCATGACCGCACTGCTGCAGACCGTTTCTTTCATGCGGACAACGCCGCTTATCTGCGCAGCACTGTGGCGGGGAGTCACAAGTGGATTCCAGGATTGATTGTGAGACAGACAGGCCCTGTTTCATATGAAGTCAGAGAGCGGGACTCCGACACAGTACACAGACGTCATGGAGACCAGCTGCGAGCTCGAGCTATTGCTCAACCTGATATTGATGTCACTGAATCACAGGCTGAACTGGGTGATGGTGAAGACTGCAGCAGTTCTCAGGAAGTTGTCGACGCTAACATGCAGACACCCGAGCTTCTGGAGCCCGAACCAGTGGTTCTGAGGCACTCAAACCGAATGACTAAACCGCCAAAGCGATATATGCCATAAGACTGTATACTCCTACAGCGGACTGTATCTTTAGCTTATACTTAGACAGACAACCTGAAAATACATACCTCATACATAAGGGAATGTCGGATGATGTAAAATATTGTGTTTAACTTAGGCCATATATTATTGTTAAAAGTATCAGGAAACTGTTGTTCAGTTAAGAATGTTTAAGTTGTTCTCAGTTAAAAGGGGGAATAATGTGGTGTATTGATCACATTACGTTACATGGTTGAAATGCTGAAGATGCAAGTCTAAGGCCATATCCACACTAGTCCCGTTTTGCTACGTTTACACTGAGCAGCCACACCACGCCGGAGTTTTGGAGCACCCTAAACGGAGGAACCTGAAAACTCCGCCGTGGTTGGAGGTATTTGAAAACTCCGGGGTTTTGGTTGAGTGTAGATGTCGGATACGGATGTCTGTTAGAAAAAATGAGCCCACACCCACTATCACGTGACCCGGAAGAAAACAAACAGCCGGGCGACCAGCAGCGATTCATTTCAACATGGATAACGAATGGCAAGCCTTGCTTGCTGTGTTGTCTGTACTAGCAGCTATTGTGGAGTTAAATGCGTCATTTTACAATTCTGCTATTGCCTACAGGCGGAGGAGGCGAGCTATTCTTCGAGCGATGAGCGACCATTCCCGAGTCCAGAGACCCTATCAGCCGTACATGGAGCGCCGGTTTTGTGCACGCTGTATTACCTGTTGCGTACTAGCAGCTGTTGTGCAGTAAAAAGTCTGCATTTATGTGGAGGAAGCAGCTGTTATTCTAGCGATTAGCGAGCTGCTTGACCATCGGCGATCAGCCCCCACGGAGCGGCTGTCTGAAGCTACAGTTAGCAATAAATGCTATTCAGAGCTACAGCTACAAACGGACAACACAGAGGAAACGAGTGAGAGACGAGTCATCGACGCTGATTCGTTTTACTACTTCCGTTTGGTAGCCTTGAGAGACCTTAAGGTGCGTTCACACCAAACGCGTTGATTTTTTGACGCGCCGCAAAAACGCGTCCAACGCGCCGCCGGTCGTGTTCACACCAAACGCCGCAAAATCGCCGGAGAGGGGGCGTGGTTTATAGACCTGGATCCGTTCAACTGTCCGCCATTAACCATGGAAAAAATAACCTATATTTCTAGGTGTTGTGGAAGTCACAGATATCCCGGGAAACTAAACGCAGTCATGTCTGGTTCATAATATTGTTCAGAGGAGCTCGGTGGATTTTATCGCGCTGTATTCACTGTGTCTAGCAAGCCACCGGTCGCTGTTTACTACAGCTGTAGGAACCCTAAATAAACTGATTCGGCTGTGATTCAACGGCAATAAACCGACAAAAAGGGACTCAGAAATAACTACGTAATGATGCCGATTTGTACTTGTCTTCTCCGACAAAAAGGGACTCCGAAATAACTACGTAATGATGCCGATTTGTACTTGTCTTCTCCGACAAAAAGGGACTCCGAAATAACTACGTAATGATCCCGATTTGTAGGCTACTTGTCTTCTCAATGGAGCTCTGATGGATCGGTGCTAGGCTATGCTAACATCGTAGCAGCTCCACCAGCACTCAATAACGTCACGTAGACGTAAATACGGCAGCATCTATTCATTGTTTGTACCATATGGTTTACACACACACATGTATACGCATAGTTTGGTCCGGTCTCTATTGATATGAGGTATCGTAGAGCTCTGGGTGAACACAGACGGCTACAGTATTTATTTCCTGATTCAACAGCGGCAGGAAGTCAGTGATGACAGGGGGAGCAACTCAACGCTGACAGGCTATCGCGCCACAGCGTCACGCGATTATGTCGCAGAAATTGAAAAATTTCAACTCGCGCGTTGGCGATTTTGCGACGCGGTACCGCGCCATCGCAAAATCGCGGCGGGACAGTCTCATCGCGTCTGTGCATAGACTTTGTATGTAATCTCGACGCGCGTCAAAAAATCGACGCGTCCGGTGTGAACGCACCTTAAGTCTTTCTTTATGGAGCATGAAAATATGTACGAAGATATATTATATTCGCGGTTAGCATTTCCCCATTGGCGGTAATGTTAAAATGAGCTTAGAAGCTAGCGAGTCGGACCTGTTGCATGATGTTGTGCCCTAAAAGATGGAGCAAATGCCCTAAAGAATTGATAGAGGGCGAAGATGATGTCCCTGTTTTTCTGCTGGGTGACCCAGCTTATCCCCTGATGTCGTATCTCATGAAGGAATACCCCAATGGCGGAGCTAACGTTACATTCATCAGCCCCCACGACAACAACACAGAGGAAGCGAGTGATCGACGTGTGTTGACCACATTTATGGACCATAATCGAGTAAACGTTTCCATGTAAGTGTTGATTAGAGAGAGAGAGAGAGAGAGAGCGCGAGAGCATCTGGTGACAAAAGGTTAACATATACCTTAGACAACAGCTCTGCGTTTCGCTGCGGTGCTGCGGTCTCTGTGTAGGTGCGACTAGTGTTGATGAGTAAGGACTACCTGAGGTTGAACGTGATGTCCAATGAGCTGGTGAAGAACAATGCTGAGTGCCTGCACATGGTCAGGGCAGTCATCGAAATCCTAAGTCCCATCATGAGGTTCAGACCCTCTGCGCATCTCAGCAACCCTCTCGTCCGCCCTCGCCTGCCAAACGGCATCCATGTTGGCCATAGGGGGCTGGAGCGGCGCCGATCCAACGAACAGCATCGAGTCGTACGACGTCAACACCGACCTCTGGATGCAGGTGACAGACCAAGACGTGGGTCCTCGCGCCTACCACGGCACCGCCGTCCTCAAGGGGAGCATCTACTGCGTCGGCAGCTTCAACAGGGTAGAGCATTTCAACAGCGTGCGCAGGTTCGACGTGAGCACGCACACCTGGCACGAGGGGCCACCCATGTACCACCGCCGATGCTACGTGAGCGTCGCTGTGCTGGGCGAGTGCATCTACGCCACGGGAGGTTTTGACAGGTACTCGCGACTCAGCACCGCAGATCCAGCGCAGGATGGCTCTCTTCGCTCACATTGAGGTCGTCTCTACCGAGGATGTCGGCGAGTTGCTGCACAGAGAGCTGCGGGAACTCTTCGGACAAAACCACCTCCTCAAAGTGGTCAACGATGAAGTGGTAGGCCTTGAGCCGCAGCTCGGGGGACAAGCAGGTGTCGGTGACCTGAAAGATGCCGATGCAGTTCTCTGGGCAGAGCTGCTCGCCCAGGAAGTCGCAGCAAGTTTGCACAACGCCCATGACGTTGAGCTGATCGGCTGCCAGCAGCAGCTCCTGCACGTTTTCCTCCGTCACAGAGACCAAGCCGGTGTACGCGAACTCAATGATGAGCTGCATCATGTCCGGAGACAGGCCGGGTATAGAATAGAATAGAATGTATACTGTCTTTATCCCTTTCAGGGGAAAATCTTTCTCTGCATTTGGCCCATCCCTGTATATAGGGAGCAGTGGGCTGCCAATGACAGGCGCCCGGGGAGCCGGGGGTTCAGTGTATTGCTCAGGTACACTTCGACACGTGACACGTCCCAGTCGGAGATCGAACCGTGAACCTTCCGGTTCCCAGACGACCTCTTAACCCAGTGCGCCACGGTCGCCCCCAAAGATGCCAAAGATGGTATGTGGAAGACCTCCTTGTCTAGAGGTGACCAGCGACTCCAGAGAGCTCTGCAGAGGATTGGAAACAGACTTCAGATTTTCATTCTCATTGATAACAATGATAACGTTTTCAAATAAGCATTCACAAAATCAACATATTACACCATTTTGCATTAAAGGGAAATTGTACAATACGTAAACTGCCGGACATCATTCCGAGTAACTAGCAGTAAGAATGTCTCTGTCAAATAAATGTCACTAATATGTAATACTACATTTTGTATGCTATTTTTGTTTTCTTTTGTGATCTCTCTGGAGCTGTTTCACCACCATCTACAATTCATCTCAGGTTTTGTGCAGCAGTGAACAGCTTCTTCCTTCAATTTGTGTGTCGAATTAACCATCTCAAGTGTTTGCAATTACTTTTCATTTTGTTGCATTAAATTAATTCAGTCACTTTTCTGTACACACAAACTACTCCATGCTACTAATCAATACTAATCTGCTTAAAAGCACATTACTATGGACCTGAGAGACTATTGTAGCTGATATATTATCTCTTTTCCTCTTTGTCAAACTTGTCAGAAATGCTCCATGAACGTATGTGATTCATCACATATCGTGATTAGTCTCCCAGACTTGATCATTAACTGTTACTTTCTGCTCATTTGAAGGATATACATTCACAGCATATATATATTTATGTATATATATATATATATATATATATATATATATATATATCAGATAGCCAACTCACTGGAAGTACTGTGCTGCATCGACACAGGAAGACCTTGTTGATCTCAAACGTTACGTCCTCGACTTTGATGACTGCGTCGCAAAGTTGTCCCTCCAGACGGGGAGAAATAAACAATGCGCTTGACATGTGTGAAGATTCGCAGTAGCTCATCTTGGTTTTCTGAGAGAGCTTTTTGGTCGATGACTTGTCTCAAGGGTCTCAACAGGTCTTTTGAGTCAAAAGAGAGACACTGACCACACATGGTCAGGTGCTAGAATTCTAGTCAGGATTCCATGCTAGAATGGAATCCTGGACCTATGACATCACTGATGAACTGACATCCTCCAATTCAACCTGTAGACCATGCTATTGTCATACAAGCATAAAGTTATGCAGTATTTATTGCTGTAACTTAGTTTTCTTTTTGCGTTTTACATGTAGCCTACATCAATCTGACAGTGGTGTTTCACCAAAGTGGCAAAAACATGATAAATGTTGCTCTGTTTTGCATATAATCTGTTTTGCATATAATTTGACAGAAGCCATTTCACTGAATGGTGCACATTATGTTTTACATAATATGTAAAACATAATGTAAAAAACATGTAAAACATAGTATGTTTTACATATATTACAGATGTCCACCAGTAAAATAAGCAACTCAGTCATTTTACTGTTAGTTTAAACTCCTTGGTCACTTTGTTCGGTACTATATAATCGAATACAATCCACTACAACAGCTCAGATATCAATGTTTAGTTTTTGTAAAAAAAACTTTCACAGAGGTGTTGATTCAACTATGTGTTTATTATTGACGTTGAAGTTTGCAGTGCTGTACATGCATGCATCTATGCATGAAGCCATTCATTCACACATCGACACACACTTACGGAGTCAAACACATATTCATATCCTTTAATCCAGACCTTATTTCACTTTAAATGAGAAGAACAGTTATTTATGTATTTCTATGTATTATTTATAATCCATCCAGTTGAATTTGAAAACAGAGTAATAATTTGTTAAAATATAATTGATGTGTACTTTATTTGATTTGACAGTTGTTGACTACACAGAGACGTTGTTACTACTATTAGGCTTCTTGAATATATTTATATATATATATATATATATGGCAGTAAATAGCGCGAGTTAGATATTATTGTAATGTTTCGGACCTTTGCCCAAGGAGATTTTCTCGATCTGGACCTTTTGGAATTTTAGTTGAATACCCCTGCTTTAAAGCGAAGAGAGGAGCGTTTAAGGTAACTTTAACTGGTTCATCAAGCTGATTCAGGGAGGAAAACCAACTGTACTGTGGAAGAAGTAGTAGGATCCTTTACTTGTAATATAAATACACTGTGCAATACTACAATTATTCTCTCTGTATATATAATATTTTAGTTATTGTGGATTTTTTGCTTGTTTTACTTATTTCATATTATTTACGGTTGTATTACTTTATTTATTATAATTGTTTTGATCTTGTTTTTTACTATGTCTCTTGTTTGCACGATGCTGTTGTAATCCTGTACATTTCTGCCACTAAGGGACTAATAAAGGATTATTTTATCTTAAAAGTACTTTTTCAAGAGGCTTTTTAAAGAGTTTATGTAGCTTAAGAAGTAGTAGAACACAAAGGAACATTTCATCCTTCAGTTTATCACAAACATTCAACATCAACACGTCTGGAGATCCGTGTTGTAATATTTTAAGTAACTAAAGCTTAATGTGGTGAAGTAAAAAGTACAATATTTACCTGTGAGATGTAGTATGAAGTCATTCTCAAGTGAATGTACTTAGTTACATTCGAACACTGGTTTCTGCAAATAAACTAATGATGAAGCTGAGGTCAAACTATTCAATATTTTACTAAAAGAAATCAAAGTTCAGTGGAAAATCCAAATGAGTGTATGTGAACTTATTTCTTCTTCTTTCCTTTCTTTCACATAAATCATCTCACGACCCCTCAGATGTATCTGGTGACACTTTGGAGGGGCCCGACCCTTAGGTTGGGAACCACAGGACCATAGTAGCTTATAAAGTAGTTCACACTAGTTCCACTCTGAGCAGCTTTAATAACAACACACGCGGCTACATTGATGCTTCAGCATCGACTATCTAATGTCAGAACCAGGTGTCAGTCACAGGAGACGTTTCACTGCACGAGTACTTTTACTACATGAAGCTGATGATACTTGTGTACTTGTACCAAGTGAAGCAGAGAATACTTCTGTACTTGACTACTGATAGTTTTACTACATGAAGCTGAGAGTAACTTCACTACTACCGTGCTGCAGACTGAAGCAGAGAGAACTGACATAATTAAGCCCTTCCGTTCGCCTGCAGGTCACGACGCCTGACGAGCTGCTGAGTGCTGTGATGACCGCTGTGCTCACAGATGTTGGCCTTTCACCCGACAAGCTGGGAGACGTTTGTGTCGGTGAGACGAGACTTCATTTCTCCACATCGTTCTTTGACCGACGTCATGTTGTGGGCGTCGACTGAAATACTAATTTAATATTTGATTTAATGTTAATTATTCAGATGTCTATAAAACTGCTCTGCATTGTGAAATGGAAAGTAACTAAGTCCATTTACTCAAGTACTGATCTTAAGTACAACTTTGTACTTCATTTGAGTGGTGTTTTCATTGTATGCTACTTTATACTTCTACTTCTCACAGATGCATATTGTACTTTTTACTTTACTACATTTATTTCATAACTTTAGTTACTTTGCAGAACACTTTAGTGATCTCTTGTTGAAATTCACAAAGCACCCATCGTTACATACACTAGTTAAAATGAGCTGCATCTTTACCAGCTGCAACATTAAAGTCATGAACACGTGAATGCATCAACAATTATAATCCAGTGGTTTAATACACATTATTCTGAAACAGACCAAGCTGCCTTGCAAGTACTTTACTTCTTATGGTGGTACTTAAGTATAAGTATATTTTGATGCTAATACTTCTGTACTTTTGCTGGAGTAAGATTTTAAATGCAAGACTTTTACTTTTAACGGAGTATTTCTACACTGTGTTGTTGCTCTGAGTACTTCTTCAGCCACTGGTTGTGAAACACATTAAGATATATTATATATTAAGACATGGGAATACTAACAGGCAGCTGTATATATATTTTTGTTTCTTAAATGCAGAAAAATTGTAAATAAACGTACTTAAAAATGCACTCTTCGTTGACCTGTGTGTGTTGCTGTCTGCAGGTAACGTGCTGCAGCCCGGTGCCGGGCCTACACCGTCAACCGACAGTGCTCCTCCGGACTGCAGGCGCTGTTCAACATCGCCGGTACAATCATCGTGTCTGTCTGTCTGTCTGTCTGTCTGTCCACCGTCTGTCTGTCTGTCTGTCTGTCTGTACACCGTGTGTCTGTCTGTCTGTCTGTCTGTCTGTCTGTACACCGTGTGTCTGTCTGTCTGTCTGTCTGTCTGTCTGTCTGTCTGTACACCGTGTGTCTGTCTGTCTGTACACCGTGTGTTTGTCTGTCTGTCTGTCTGTCTGTACACCGTGTGTCTGTCTGTCTGTCTGTCTGTCTGTCCACCGTGTGTTTGTCTGTCTGTCTGTCTGTCTGTACACCGTGTGTTTGTCTGTCTGTCTGTCTGTCTGGACACCGTGTGTCTGTCTGTCTGTCTGTCTGTCTATAACTACACCGTGTGTTTACTCTGTTTGTAACGCTGTTTGTGCAGGAGCCATCCGGAGCAGATCCATTGACCTGGGCCTCGCCTGTGGGTACGTTTCTCCATCATTCAGACTGTAAAAACATAGTTAAAATCAACTGTTTTTTACACTGTGTGTGTGTCAGCGTGGAGAGCATGTCTCTGCGTGAGGTAGGAGATCCAGGAGATTTGAGCTCCAGAATGACCGCTGTCGACAAAGCCAGAGACTGCATCATCCCGATGGGGTGAGACCTCTGCTGCTCACACAACAGACCACATGCTGCAGAATACTGTGTTTTAACTGAAGGTCTCTGACTTTCAATCGAAAGCTATAATCCCAAACTGAATGTCTATTGCAACTAAATCATGTTGGCAACTAATGTTCTTTGTTTTTACAGCATCACCTCAGAGAACGTCGCGGAGAGATTCGGGGTCTCCAGAGAAAAGCAGGACGCCTTCGCTCTCAGTTCTCAGCAGAAGTGAGCGAGTCAAAGTTTTTGTGCCTCCGTGCTGTTCAGGCTGTCCGTCCATCCGGCCGTTCCTCCGTCCCTTTCTCGTGACCGCTATTTCTCAGGAAGACCTTTGGGCAATGCCTTCGACTTTGGCACAAACGTGCCGGGATGAACTTATTAGAGTTTGGTGGTCAGAGGTCTCTGTCTTCACAAAACACATTTGTGGCCGTAACTCAAGAATTTGTATTCTAATTATGACAGTTTCACTCAAACGTCTAATGGGATAAAATGATCAGTAATAGGGTATCAGGAAAATGTACTTAAAGTCAGTGGCGGCTGGTGGAAAATGTTCTAGGTAGGGCCATCCTATCAATTTCAGCAAACATCCCAGTATGATTTAATGCAAAAAAAATGTAAGTATCAAACACGCATTATTACTTGGCAGTTAAATATTTAACATGTATTCCAACACGACAACAATCAGTAAATAACACTTATATAATATAATATAACATGTTCATTTATTGAGATGCCCCTATGGACCTTGTTATAGGAGGTAAAGATCAGGAGAAGTAAACATGAAGTGTAATTATGAATACTGATGTTAAATTAAGCTATGATGAGTTTTCACTGTTAATTTAACATCTCTATTACATGTTGATGCCTCCATGACCAAGTTAAGCAGATGAGACTGAGGACAACTATGTAGAAGAAAAGATGTTCACTTTGCCTAATATGTAGCTTGACAGAGTTCTCCATGTGTGTCCTGGTGTTCTCATGTTTCCTTACCTCCTCATCCCTCACTCCTGTAACTGTCCGTGCTGGATCCGTCCCCGTTGTTTTAAAAAGCTAAATAAATGATAAGCATGACGTCATCCAGCTAGCCAAACCTGTCTGGTGTACAGCTAGTACAGAAGCTTCGCATGTACTGCTTCCCATTCCCGCGAGTCTGCTGTCTGATTGTGAGGTCAGGCTGCTCTGATATCAGCTCTTTGGCTGCAGAATCTCCGCCAAAGTTCTCCTCTCAAACGGGTCTTGGAGGAGGAGTGCTCGCGCTGCCGCGGGCGCCTGTAGAGACTTCTCCTGACGAGAACGCGCAGCGAGGGGTCCTGATCGTTCTGGCCCCAAGCTGAATCTATTTGAGGGCGCTGATTGGCTCAATTGTATGTCTCTCATTTATATCTTGAATCAGCAATTGGCTAAACTGCTTCATAGACCTGTCTCTTTTGGGCCAAAACGATCAGGCCCCCCAAGCTGCGCGTTCTCAGAGTGTTGTGCACACAGGCAGAGAGCACGAGCAGACGAGCACACAGGAGGAGAGGACGAGCAGGAAAAGCATATATTTTGCGCAGATATCATATTTTACACACATTACTGGGTACATTCCACAGTTCAAAAACACAAATATTGACAATTTGTATAATTTATGATTATTATAATTTTTTTTTTTTTTGTGTGGCTCATGGTGGGGCCATGCCCCATGGCCCTCTATTGACCAGCCGCCACTGCTTAAAGTATTAAAAGCATAGAAATGTGACTTATTAGATTAATACCCATGCATTATTGTAAAAGCAGGTTTTAGTATAGTCTATTATAAAAACCTCATAAATAAGTCATAATATAGCATTTTATAAAAATGTCATTAAAAACATGACACAAAACTCAGTTTGTTGTTTTAAGGTGAGTTATGTGCTTCAACTCTCTTTGGTCTTTAATTCAGTATAAAGGTGATCATCTGGACTCTGACTGTACGTGATGTTTGTTTCTGTGTTTCTGTCGCAGGGCGGAGAAAGCAGAAGGCAGCCAAAGAGAGGGCAGGTATGGCAAAGGTGAGCACAAACCTGTTGTACCACTTCCTGTTATCACCTGTCAATCAATTCACATTAGTGAGCTGTATGGTGTGGGGAGGAAACTAATATTTAAAATAGTCATATTACTCAGTGACTCTAAAGTTTGATATAATCTTACTTGATGAAATAACAGTCACCATACAATAAATATTATTATTATTATCAGTGGATGTTTTGCTTGTTTTTTTCTATACAAAATCCTCTTTATTAACACTGTGTGCTATATAACTGTAATAATAATATTTATAACACAATTGTGAGGCTTTTATTCTGAAGTCAGCACATCTTCACTTCCTGTTTTATTCTGTCAGTTTGATGACAACGGGCATTAAGATGTATCATGTAAACATACAAATGAAAGACTATGATGATGAATCTACTTTAACAGTCACCCACTATATACCTTTATTGTAAAGAGGACTTCAGTGATCAGCTGGTGGCTTTTATCTGGCTCCTGATTGGATGATGGTGATTGAAGGAGGGTCGCTCCCAGCATGCAGATGAAGTTTAACTGGCTCACAGATCAGAGCTCATTACTGATCACCGTATGATGACTTCCTGTGAGGTCTGACCACAGAGACCCCAAAAAGAAACGGTGAAACCAGAGAGAAGAGTTTTCCTTCCGCTGGCTGACCGTTGTTTGTCCTGCAGCTCCCGGACCTGAAGGACGCTGAGGCGGTGCAGAAGTTCTTCCTGGAGGAGATCCAGCTGGGGGAGGAGCTGCTGGCTCAGGGTAACACCTCCTCACACCAACACCTTCTTTACAGTCACAGTTTGATCTTCACTCGTGTGGTTTTATTGTTTCTCAGTCTTATTCCAGGCAGCCGTGAGTTGTGTCAAAGTCTTTCCTCTGGTCTCTGTGGAGTCCGTCATGGTGTCTTCACACTTTACGTCTGGTCTTTGTGCGTCGCTCCACAGGAGACTATGAGAAAGGTGTGGACCACCTGACCAACGCCATCGCCGTGTGTGGTCAGCCTCAGCAGCTGCTGCAGGTGCTGCAGCAGACTCTGCCTCCGCCCGTCTTCCAGATGCTGCTCACCAAACTGCCCAGCATCAGCCAGGTAGGCCCAACACTTCTCTTTATTCTCCATGTGGATCTCCATGAGTCCTTCTGTTCTCCACACAGAAACAACAACAACAACAACAGTTTAAAATCACGTGTTGTCAATGAAACAAGAAAAGGAAGAAACAAAACAAGCCGGTTTGTGTTCTGCTCCTGTCCTGCAGCGTATTGTGAGTGCACAGAGTCTGAGCGAGGACGATATAGAATGAGGACCAGGAGGAGACAACCCCCAAACCCTCACCCTCCTCTTCCTCCCCTTCCTCTTCCTCACGTGGACCTTCCATGACGACCCTGCCAACGCCTCGGCCTCCATCGCTCCGGCCGACGTCCATCACTTCCTGAAGTGGAATTAGTTTTGTATTCCTGGTTTATCCATGACAGTAGTGTTTTGTTTTTGACTTAAATTACCCGTTTTGGGGTATTAAGAGTATCTGGATCATAACGGCCAGAGAAACACAAGAGCCCGTCCCCACTTCACCATCATGAGGTCTGTACTCATCAAGTGGACCGGGTGTGAACATGAATCCGCTCCTTCCTTCAGGGTGGTGTAGCACACGTCCTGACGGCATCATGTACCAGGTTTACACCGTCTGACATGTTTGTACCAACCATCTTCATGGTTCTTCTGATATCAGTCGTGGAAAGTTACAGAAACAGGAATCTTCTCTTTGCTCGGATGCTTCACAAAGTATTTATTGTTCGTTTTGTTATCAGTCGTCTTTCTGTTCGTTCTCGACTTGGAAACACTTTTGAAAAAGTGATGAAAAGTTTAGTTTTTGTCATTTTAAAGAGGACGACCCTCTTTAGGAAAATAAAAAATGTGAACAAACTCTGAAGTTGTCTTGTGAGTTTATTTTAAATGACATCACGCCTCCTCCAGCTGTTGCTCGTCTCTGTGCACGTGTCATCGATATTTAGAAAGTAGCTTCTAGTGAGCAAACATTTAAAATAGTCGTCCTACAGCGTTTACAACAGGTCGTGTCTTCATTTCTGTACCTATTATCTCACAGGACGAACAAAAGAGACATCCTAGAAACTACAGCAAAGATCTTCTCCTCCAGAGAGATTCATCCACAGCAGGGAAACACTGAACTTCTTGTGCTGCTGCTGCATCACTTTCTCTTTGTCTTTGTAAAATGTTCAGGCTAAATAACTGTTGTTTGCATCACGTTCAGATTTTGCCACTTTCGACCCCTCAAGTCTCTGCGTCGCCCGTCTGTCTTGCATTGCCTGGAATCCCACAATGCCTTGCGATGTCCCACAATGCCTTGCGGTGTCCCACAGAACATCAACGGTGAAACTTTGCGCTGCATTCAGTGGTTCTTTGGTGCATTTCTGTTTTATTCACTAGATGGCAGTGAAGACAAAGATTCAATTGTTTACCACTTTGGAGCATTCACATCAGGCGACTCATGATTTCAGAGCGTTTGAAGGGTTACAAATATTTAGCATGAACATTATAAAACTAAATGCATTAAATTAGAGTTTAATTATTTTGAAGGACAAACTGTGTTAGGAGCAACACTTCAGCCTTTTGTCTCTGTGGGCGGAGGACCAACAACCCTCTGAAACACGAGTCTTGTGAAGTCTATTCATTGATTCAGAACCTCCAGTTTCTGACTGGTTGATGATTTTATGAGTAATTTCCACTTGTTGAGTTATGTTTTGAGTGTCAATCATTACAACTTCTCCAGTCAACGTCTGATACAAGAAGCTTTTATTGTGAAGCAGCAGTCACAGGACTCACAATACATTTGTAATGAAATAACGTCAGCGTTTAGTGCTCAAGTCAAAGCGAACTCACACCTTGTGTTCAACAACCACTTTATTTTGCAGTTTTTATTCAACAATCATATATTTACAGATTTCTTTGACTCATAAGCCGTCTCACCAGTATTCATCTGTAGACACTATAAGCATGTAATAATCATCACTCTTAAATCAATCTTCATGACACAATGAAATAATCAGCAATATGTTTTTCTGCAGCTGCCCATCAGATAGAAAAACAAATAAAAATAATCAAGATATTTTGCAGTATTTCTTTTGAGTTTTCTGCTAATTTACTCAAACTGCAGCTTGACATATTTGGTGTCTTTAAAAACAATGATTTCTTCTGGAAGTGAAAATAAATGTGTCGGTAGATTAAACAGAACGTGAGTCATGATGCGTTGATCATGACTCACGGTTTGAGGCTGAATATGTTCCTCTGAATGAAGTGGGAGAAGTGATTAGTTTACTCCGACAGGAGAGATGATCAAAGGTGCAGAGTTTTTACCACCAGGATTAACATTAGGACCGAAGTATGGGAAGAGTTTCTCAGTGAAGGAGCAGCCAGTGAAGGAGTAGATAAGAGCTGCAGCATCTACGTCATAGAAGGAGACCAGACCCTCCTCATAATCCACAAACACCCCCACCTTCTGAGGCTGAGACTTCAGAGAGAGACGAACTAAAGGGTCATCAAGAGCTTCATACTCATTTCCATTTGTCAACCATATAGTCCAGTAACCATCCTCAGGACTCAGTGCGATTTGTCCCTTCCTGTTGATCGACTCTCTGACCACTCCTAAATCCCACTCAGTCTTTCCTTTAACTTGAACCTCAAAGTAAAATCTGCCAGAAGAAAAACTCTGCTTTCCTAAAACACAGTTACAATCAGAAAATCTGTCTGGGTTGTCTGGGAGATTCTTCGTCACGTCACCATGTTTCACTTGTTTCCCATCATCAGACAAGATGAGTTTTGAATGAGCTGTGTCAGGATCAAGAGTCACATCCACTGCAAAATTCTGGATCCTCTTCAGCTCAGCTTCAAGCAGCTTCTTTATCTCTTTACTGAGCGTCTCCTCCAGCTGAACCACAGCTCTCTTCACAGTCCCCTCATATGATGCTGGAGGAACACTGACCTTTGACCAGTCCTTGGTGGGTGGTGGATGGTGGATGTTTGAGGACTGAACACTCTGGAGAAGATGGAGGTGGTCTTCAGAGAGTGAGAGCTGAACCACCTCAGAGCTTCTCTTCATCAGCTCAGAGATTTCCTGTTCCAGCTCTTTGATGAAAGCTTCGGCCTGTTTCTCTGTTGTTTTCTTCTTCTCTTCTATTGTTTTGATGAGCTCATTCAGGCCTCTCTCAACAGACTCCTTCAGATCAGTGAAGACCTGAACACCTTCTGCTATCTCTCTGTCTGCATCTTCCTCACTGATGTCGACTGAGTGTTTGATCTCCTGAATCTTCAGTCGTCTCTTCTGGATCATCTGCTGAATTTCAGCCTCTGTCTTCTTCAGTTCCACCTTCTTTCCTTCATATTCTTCTTTCAGAGGAACAAACTCGTGCGTCTTATGATCAAAAATGGCGCAAAGTGTGCAGACACATGTCTGGTCGGTCTTACAGAACAGCTCCAGAGGTTTATCGTGCTTCGTACACATCCTGTCTTCCAGGTTCTCCACAGGGTCGATCAGCTGATGTCTTTTCAGGCCTGACATTGTCAGATGAGGCTCCAGGTGAGTCTCACAGTAGGAGGCCAGACACACCAGGCAGGACTTCAGGGCCTTCAGTTTGGTTCCAGTGCAGACGTCACAGGGAACTTCTCCTGGTTTGGACTCTTGTTGCTCTGAGCTGCTGGTTTTCTGTTGAGCTGACTGTCTGAACTGAGCAACCATCTCAGAGATGAAGGTGTTGACCCTCAAATCTGGTCTTGTGTTGAAAACCTCTTTACACATGGGACACTGGCATCTGTCACTAGTATTCCAGTGTTCAGTGATGCAGTTCTTGCAGAAGTTGTGTCCACATGATGTGGTGACTGGATCAGTGAACACATCCAGAGAGATGGAGCACAGGAACTGATCTTCAGATGACAGATAGTTTGCAGCAGCCATATCTACACATAGAGTGGAAGAAAAGAAACACATTTTATTCAAAATATAGTTTAATTATTTGTTTAAAAAGGAAACAAGTGTGATTGTTTTTATATCATTTAACTTTTAAGTAAGCAACCAAGATCAAAGTCGTGCCGACAAGTTCAAGCTTGCTACTCTTGCAAAGCAGCACAGAATAAGTCTAATGTGTGTTGAAGAACAGCACTGCTAACACATTTCCTCTAGCTGCTTCACAATAAGAGCCTCCCGCTGGTTCACTGGTAGAAAACTTTTAATGTGAAACAACAAGAGGCAATAAAGGAAGCGATCAGTGAACAGTAATAACAGCAGGAAAGTAGCAGTGAGACTAAAGTTCAAACCACAGAGATTCAGCTACAAGTTGCTAAAGTCCTGAGACTGTTCAAAGCTGTTACAGTGAGTTACTGTATAGTGGGACTGTGGACAAACACACAGAGTTATATTGTGAACAATTGATCAAGTATGAAGTGAAAAGAGTGGAACTTCCTGCCTGAGTAAAGTTCCAGTTTTGTGTTCATCCTGGTTGTTGAAAGTGTAAATATGATCAGCTGTACTCACCAGTGTTTGGAAGAGACTCTGCTGTGTTGTTGAGAAAGACCTGATGAAGTCACTTTGACTTTTCTTTGAGAGAAACACAGAGACTTGTCTTTACTGCAGTGTGTCTGCCACTCTGACAAACTTAATTAACTGTGGAAACACAATATGAAGTATGGCCTTACAAACTGTCCATATACACATACATGAATACATAACAACAATCCAGCATATAGCCAACATGAAAGAATGTTCGACTAGCTAGCTTCTAAGCTAATATTAACATTACCGTCAATGCAGAAATGCTAACCGCGATTGGCAGTTAATACAACGCAAATGCTATAGGACTACTAAAAGAGCAAATAGAATAGAATATATCTTCTCATGCTTCATAACAAAATACTCACAGACTAAGGTCTCGCAAGGCTACCAAACAGAAGAGGTGAAACGTTAGTGCAGTGTGTCCTTTCATTAGAATCTAAAAACGAGGTACTAACTACGGCAAGAGAGGAGGGACAAATAGGAGCATGAAAAGGCAATGACATTCTACAACACAGAAATGTGGGGGCAGAACACCCACTATATACTTTTATTGTAAAGAGGACTTCAGTGATCAGCTGGTGGCTTTTATCTGGCTCCTTATCGGATAATGGTGATTGAAGGAGGGTCGCTCCCAGCATGCAGATGAAGTTTAAAACCTCTTGAACACGAGCCCTATTTTTAGGCCTCTGCTCGAAAATTGCATACCCAGACTAAAGAGAGTGTATTTCTGCAACTACAAGGTCTATTTAAAAAATTTTTGATTGTATAATACAGGTAACACTTGTGAGATGTGCTGATATCTGTAAAATTGTGTATATGTTACTGGTTAATAACAAATACACATATGGCACAGCTCAAATTGAAAAAGTTTCAGGTTCGCCTGAAAAAAAGCACTTGTGTCTAAAATATTACTTGAAATAATGCCTAAAAATGGCAAACAGCTACAGCTGTTAGCTGTTGTGCTAGCAGCAACTGGCCAAGCCAGTTAGCCGTAAATGCTATTCAGAGCTACGAGTAGCAGTTATTGCAACAGTTATTGCCTCGTTGCTTTTAGATTCTAATGAGAAGACACGCTGCTTCGTTTTACTTCTTCCGTTTGGTAGCCTTGAGAGACCTTAGTCTGTAATGTAAGTATGTCTGCATGAAAAGATGTACGAAGATATATTATATTCGCTAATGCTAATCGCGGTTAACATTTCCCCATTGGCGGTAATGTTAAAATTAGCTTAGAAGCTAGCGAGTCGGACATGTTATGATGTTCAGAGAAGAAGACAACTGAACACAACACAAGAGCCCGTCCCCACTTCACCATCATGAGGTCTGTACTCATCAAGTGGACCGGGTGTGAACATGAATCCGCTCCTTCCTTCAGGGTGGTGTAGCACACGTCCTGACGGCATCATGTACCAGGTTTACACCGTCTGACATGTTTGTACCAACCATCTTCATGGTTCTTCTGATATCAGTCGTGGAAAGTTACAGGAACAGGAATCTTCTCTTTGCTCGGCTGCTTCACAAAGTATTTATTGTTTGTTTGTTATCAGTCGTCTTTCTGTTCGTTCTCGACTTGGAAACACTTTTGAAAAAGTGATGAAAAGTTTTGTTTTTGTCATTTTAAAGGAGCATTTCATACATAATATGAAAGGATTTTACCCGTAACTACACTTTTTGTTTGTGTTGTATTTAACAAACAGTATTCCTCAGACATCATTCCAACAGATAGTCAACAACTTCTCTGCTTTTATTTTGAAAAACAACATGTTTGTACTGCATCCTGACTTAGTGTTTCATTCATGTTGCAGTCGTGTAAATATTTCTGTGTTCGTGTCCTCTTCTTCTTCATCTGCTCTCTTTGAAAATTGAGGGAAAACAGTTTTATATGATTCTATATTGAAGAAACATATTTTTGGATGTCTTTGTTTCCTGTTATCTGATTCCAACCAGAATGTGCAGTGAGCTGGTGGCCTTATGAATGTGTTGTTGTGACAAATTTGGAAATAAAAGGTTGAGATGTAAAACGTGGTTTTGTTCTGTTCATCCCGCATCCAAGCAGAGGTGAAAATGTATCTCCGTACAGTCACTCAAGTACTAAAGTACAAATATGAGGTACTCTTACTTTACCTGAGTATTTTCTTTTCATGCTACTTTCTACTTCTACTCCACTACGTGTGTCTTGACAGCGTCAGTTACTTTACAAATAAAGATTTCCTCACACAAAACATGAAGAATACAGTTTATACGACTCAACTCAAACCATTAGTCCTTGAGTCAATTTGACAGAAACTGATTTGTAAAATATAACTTTGTTTTGACAAAATAAACATTGTGAAGGTGTCACGTTGGGCTCTGAGTCATTGTGACGGCATTGTGTTCACTTTCTTTACAAACCAAACAATCAATCAATTAATGGAGAAAATGATGAGCAGATTAGTCCATAATGAAAATAATCATGAAGTAATGGTTCAAATGATCACCTCAACAGTCACATCCTGCTTTTAATTTTATGCATGAGTGATAATGATCAAATGATATGATATATGATAGTATAGCTGTCACAGGGGACATTTTTATACTTATAATATTTTTAAGTACATTTTCCTGATTATACTTACATACTTTTACTTAAATAACACAATGCAGGACTTTTACATGTAACAGAGTCTTTTTACAGTGTGGTATTATTGGCAGTGGTGTATAGTAACGAAGTAGAAATACTTCGTTACTGTACTTAAGTAGTTTTTTTGGGTATCTGTACTTTACTTACTACTTATATTTCTGTTGACTTTTACTTTTACTTCACTACATTTTGCAAAGAAAACTGATACTTTTACTCCGATACATTTCCCCTGAAACCTTCGTTACTCGCTACAAAATCAAATCTATCTTGAGAAACAAAATGAATCATGAGACCAGCGTCGGGGACTGTGGTGGAACACAGACTGCAAGCAAGCAGGTTTGGTGAATCAGTGGTCCTAGCAGCAAGTTAAATCATTGGTTAGTCACGTTAATGCGCAATTGTAAACAAGTGCTCTCAAAGCTGCGGTGTTTTGATTCCCAGGATGCTACATGCTATAAGCTAGCGGGCGACTACCTGAGTATAATTCCACTCTACGATGACTGATTTCATGATGGAAGCAGAAATGGAAGCACCTGCTACTCCCGCAACAAACTACGGTGGTGACGAAGACCAACACCCGTGGATCGCTCGCGAGTTAGTGAGCTGAGGAAGTGTTGACAGTTGTGACACCATAGGATTGACGGGAGCCGAGAGAGCGCAGCGTTAGCATTAGCGTTAGCATTAGGGAAATCCTTCGCAGCTGTGCGCAAGCTGTCTGTGACGCTGAACACACCTCTACCTGCCTCAGCGGCCTGTGAAAGGCTATTTAGCATCGCAGGACGAGTCTTCAGCCCAAGAAGAGCGAGACGGAATTATCGCAATTTTGAAAACCAACTTCTTTTGAAGATGAACAGCACATGTTTCAGTTTCAAGTAATGACTGGGTTACTTTCGGTGCTGCTTTAGTATTGATCATGTTTTGATATTTGAGTCATGTTGTGGATGATCAGATGGAGTTATGATGGTAGCAGTCGCCCAATTGCAGATTCAGCTTGAGCAAAACCTTTGCCTATTGTGTTCAAGTCACGCCCAAAGGAGTTTACAAGGCAGGTGTCCTTTCTCAAAACACTGACCTGATACATCAAGTGGATATTTTTTGCTGAACATAATATTATGCATTGGCCCTCTACATCCTCTAGTCTAATGAGCAGACTTATAAACGCACTGTTACAACTCCTTCATAGTGTC
>JAFEUB010001595.1:0-73242 GCA_024529925.1 Ophthalmolycus amberensis | reverse complement strand
TGGCATTTTCAAAATTTTTATGCTCTTTAAGTGCGTTTCAGGCAGAGAGGAGGCCAAAAGTGGATTTTGTGAAATCCACATAGTTTCAAAGATTTTCTTCAGAAAAGTGGCTCAGGATAGTTGATTTCACAGTCTGATGTCATTTTCATGAATATCTGCAACTTTCAGCACTTTACTGGCATTTTCAAATTTTTATGCTCTTAAAGTGCGTTTCAGGCAGAGAGGAGGCCAAAAGTGGATTTTGTGAAATCCACATAGTTTCAAAGATTTTCTTCAGAAAAGTGGCTCAGGATAGTTGATTTCACAGTCTGATGTCATTTTCATGAATATCTGCAACTTTCAGCACTTTACTGGCATTTTCAATTTTTTATGCTCTTAAAGTGCGTTTCAGGCAGAGAGGAGGCCAAAAGTGGATTTTGTGAAATCCACATAGTTTCAAAGATTTTCTTCAGAAAAGTGGCTCAGGATAGTTGATTTCACAGTCTGATGTCATTTTCATGAATATCTGCAACTTTCAGCACTTTACTGGCATTTTCAAAATTTTTATGCTCTTAAAGTGCGTTTCAGGCAGAGAGGAGGCCAAAAGTGGATTTTGTGAAATCCACATAGTTTCAAAGATTTTCTTCAGAAAAGTGGCTCAGGATAGTTGATTTCACAGTCTGATGTCATTTTCATGAATATCTGCAACTTTCAGCACTTTACTGGCATTTTCAAAATTTTTATGCTCTTAAAGTGCGTTTCAGGCAGAGAGGAGGCCAAAAGTGGATTTTGTGAAATCCACATAGTTTCAAAGATTTTCTTCAGAAAAGTGGCTCAGGATAGTTGATTTCACAGTCTGATGTCATTTTCATGAATATCTGCAACTTTCAGCACTTTACTGGCATTTTCAAATTTTTATGCTCTTAAAGTGCGTTTCAGGCAGAGAGGAGGCCAAAAGTGGATTTTGTGAAATCCACATAGTTTCAAAGATTTTCTTCAGAAAAGTGGCTCAGGATAGTTGATTTCACAGTCTGATGTCATTTTCATGAATATCTGCAACTTTCAGCACTTTACTGGCATTTTCAATTTTTTATGCTCTTAAAGTGCGTTTCAGGCAGAGAGGAGGCCAAAAGTGGATTTTGTGAAATCCACATAGTTTCAAAGATTTTCTTCAGAAAAGTGGCTCAGGATAGTTGATTTCACAGTCTGATGTCATTTTCATGAATATCTGCAACTTTCAGCACTTTACTGGCATTTTCAAATTTTTATGCTCTTAAAGTGCGTTTCAGGCAGAGAGGAGGCCAAAAGTGGATTTTGTGAAATCCACATAGTTTCAAAGATTTTCTTCAGAAAAGTGGCTCAGGATAGTTGATTTCACAGTCTGATGTCATTTTCATGAATATCTGCAACTTTCAGCACTTTACTGGCATTTTCAATTTTTTATGCTCTTAAAGTGCGTTTCAGGCAGAGAGGAGGCCAAAAGTGGATTTTGTGAAATCCACATAGTTTCAAAGATTTTCTTCAGAAAAGTGGCTCAGGATAGTTGATTTCACAGTCTGATGTCATTTTCATGAATATCTGCAACTTTCAGCACTTTACTGGCATTTTCAATTTTTTATGCTCTTAAAGTGCGTTTCAGGCAGAGAGGAGGCCAAAAGTGGATTTTGTGAAATCCACATAGTTTCAAAGATTTTCTTCAGAAAAGTGGCTCAGGATAGTTGATTTCACAGTCTGATGTCATTTTCATGAATATCTGCAACTTTCAGCACTTTACTGGCATTTTCAAATTTTTATGCTCTTAAAGTGCGTTTCAGGCAGAGAGGAGGCCAAAAGTGGATTTTGTGAAATCCACATAGTTTCAAAGATTTTCTTCAGAAAAGTGGCTCAGGATAGTTGATTTCACAGTCTGATGTCATTTTCATGAATATCTGCAACTTTCAGCACTTTACTGGCATTTTCAAATTTTTATGCTCTTAAAGTGCGTTTCAGGCAGAGAGGAGGCCAAAAGTGGATTTTGTGAAATCCACATAGTTTCAAAGATTTTCTTCAGAAAAGTGGCTCAGGATAGTTGATTTCACAGTCTGATGTCATTTTCATGAATATCTGCAACTTTCAGCACTTTACTGGCATTTTCAAATTTTTATGCTCTTAAAGTGCGTTTCAGGCAGAGAGGAGGCCAAAAGTGGATTTTGTGAAATCCACATAGTTTCAAAGATTTTCTTCAGAAAAGTGGCTCAGGATAGTTGATTTCACAGTCTGATGTCATTTTCATGAATATCTGCAACTTTCAGCACTTTACTGGCATTTTCAATTTTTTATGCTCTTAAAGTGCGTTTCAGGCAGAGAGGAGGCCAAAAGTGGATTTTGTGAAATCCACATAGTTTCAAAGATTTTCTTCAGAAAAGTGGCTCAGGATAGTTGATTTCACAGTCTGATGTCATTTTCATGAATATCTGCAACTTTCAGCACTTTACTGGCATTTTCAATTTTTTATGCTCTTAAAGTGCGTTTCAGGCAGAGAGGAGGCCAAAAGTGGATTTTGTGAAATCCACATAGTTTCAAAGATTTTCTTCAGAAAAGTGGCTCAGGATAGTTGATTTCACAGTCTGATGTCATTTTCATGAATATCTGCAACTTTCAGCACTTTACTGGCATTTTCAATTTTTTATGCTCTTAAAGTGCGTTTCAGGCAGAGAGGAGGCCAAAAGTGGATTTTGTGAAATCCACATAGTTTCAAAGATTTTCTTCAGAAAAGTGGCTCAGGATAGTTGATTTCACAGTCTGATGTCATTTTCATGAATATCTGCAACTTTCAGCACTTTACTGGCATTTTCAATTTTTTATGCTCTTAAAGTGCGTTTCAGGCAGAGAGGAGGCCAAAAGTGGATTTTGTGAAATCCACATAGTTTCAAAGATTTTCTTCAGAAAAGTGGCTCAGGATAGTTGATTTCACAGTCTGATGTCATTTTCATGAATATCTGCAACTTTCAGCACTTTACTGGCATTTTCAATTTTTATGCTCTTAAAGTGCGTTTCAGGCAGAGAGGAGGCCAAAAGTGGATTTTGTGAAATCCACATAGTTTCAAAGATTTTCTTCAGAAAAGTGGCTCAGGATAGTTGATTTCACAGTCTGATGTCATTTTCATGAATATCTGCAACTTTCAGCACTTTACTGGCATTTTCAAATTTTTATGCTCTTAAAGTGCGTTTCAGGCAGAGAGGAGGCCAAAAGTGGATTTTGTGAAATCCACATAGTTTCAAAGATTTTCTTCAGAAAAGTGGCTCAGGATAGTTGATTTCACAGTCTGATGTCATTTTCATGAATATCTGCAACTTTCAGCACTTTACTGGCATTTTCAATTTTTTATGCTCTTAAAGTGCGTTTCAGGCAGAGAGGAGGCCAAAAGTGGATTTTGTGAAATCCACATAGTTTCAAAGATTTTCTTCAGAAAAGTGGCTCAGGATAGTTGATTTCACAGTCTGATGTCATTTTCATGAATATCTGCAACTTTCAGCACTTTACTGGCATTTTCAATTTTTTATGCTCTTAAAGTGCGTTTCAGGCAGAGAGGAGGCCAAAAGTGGATTTTGTGAAATCCACATAGTTTCAAAGATTTTCTTCAGAAAAGTGGCTCAGGATAGTTGATTTCACAGTCTGATGTCATTTTCATGAATATCTGCAACTTTCAGCACTTTACTGGCATTTTCAATTTTTTATGCTCTTAAAGTGCGTTTCAGGCAGAGAGGAGGCCAAAAGTGGATTTTGTGAAATCCACATAGTTTCAAAGATTTTCTTCAGAAAAGTGGCTCAGGATAGTTGATTTCACAGTCTGATGTCATTTTCATGAATATCTGCAACTTTCAGCACTTTACTGGCATTTTCAAATTTTTATGCTCTTAAAGTGCGTTTCAGGCAGAGAGGAGGCCAAAAGTGGATTTTGTGAAATCCACATAGTTTCAAAGATTTTCTTCAGAAAAGTGGCTCAGGATAGTTGATTTCACAGTCTGATGTCATTTTCATGAATATCTGCAACTTTCAGCACTTTACTGGCATTTTCAATTTTTATGCTCTTAAAGTGCGTTTCAGGCAGAGAGGAGGCCAAAAGTGGATTTTGTGAAATCCACATAGTTTCAAAGATTTTCTTCAGAAAAGTGGCTCAGGATAGTTGATTTCACAGTCTGATGTCATTTTCATGAATATCTGCAACTTTCAGCACTTTACTGGCATTTTCAATTTTTTATGCTCTTAAAGTGCGTTTCAGGCAGAGAGGAGGCCAAAAGTGGATTTTGTGAAATCCACATAGTTTCAAAGATTTTCTTCAGAAAAGTGGCTCAGGATAGTTGATTTCACAGTCTGATGTCATTTTCATGAATATCTGCAACTTTCAGCACTTTACTGGCATTTTCAATTTTTTATGCTCTTAAAGTGCGTTTCAGGCAGAGAGGAGGCCAAAAGTGGATTTTGTGAAATCCACATAGTTTCAAAGATTTTCTTCAGAAAAGTGGCTCAGGATAGTTGATTTCACAGTCTGATGTCATTTTCATGAATATCTGCAACTTTCAGCACTTTACTGGCATTTTCAATTTTTTATGCTCTTAAAGTGCGTTTCAGGCAGAGAGGAGGCCAAAAGTGGATTTTGTGAAATCCACATAGTTTCAAAGATTTTCTTCAGAAAAGTGGCTCAGGATAGTTGATTTCACAGTCTGATGTCATTTTCATGAATATCTGCAACTTTCAGCACTTTACTGGCATTTTCAATTTTTTATGCTCTTAAAGTGCGTTTCAGGCAGAGAGGAGGCCAAAAGTGGATTTTGTGAAATCCACATAGTTTCAAAGATTTTCTTCAGAAAAGTGGCTCAGGATAGTTGATTTCACAGTCTGATGTCATTTTCATGAATATCTGCAACTTTCAGCACTTTACTGGCATTTTCAATTTTTATGCTCTTAAAGTGCGTTTCAGGCAGAGAGGAGGCCAAAAGTGGATTTTGTGAAATCCACATAGTTTCAAAGATTTTCTTCAGAAAAGTGGCTCAGGATAGTTGATTTCACAGTCTGATGTCATTTTCATGAATATCTGCAACTTTCAGCACTTTACTGGCATTTTCAATTTTTTATGCTCTTAAAGTGCGTTTCAGGCAGAGAGGAGGCCAAAAGTGGATTTTGTGAAATCCACATAGTTTCAAAGATTTTCTTCAGAAAAGTGGCTCAGGATAGTTGATTTCACAGTCTGATGTCATTTTCATGAATATCTGCAACTTTCAGCACTTTACTGGCATTTTCAATTTTTATGCTCTTAAAGTGCGTTTCAGGCAGAGAGGAGGCCAAAAGTGGATTTTGTGAAATCCACATAGTTTCAAAGATTTTCTTCAGAAAAGTGGCTCAGGATAGTTGATTTCACAGTCTGATGTCATTTTCATGAATATCTGCAACTTTCAGCACTTTACTGGCATTTTCAATTTTTTATGCTCTTAAAGTGCGTTTCAGGCAGAGAGGAGGCCAAAAGTGGATTTTGTGAAATCCACATAGTTTCAAAGATTTTCTTCAGAAAAGTGGCTCAGGATAGTTGATTTCACAGTCTGATGTCATTTTCATGAATATCTGCAACTTTCAGCACTTTACTGGCATTTTCAATTTTTTATGCTCTTAAAGTGCGTTTCAGGCAGAGAGGAGGCCAAAAGTGGATTTTGTGAAATCCACATAGTTTCAAAGATTTTCTTCAGAAAAGTGGCTCAGGATAGTTGATTTCACAGTCTGATGTCATTTTCATGAATATCTGCAACTTTCAGCACTTTACTGGCATTTTCAATTTTTTATGCTCTTAAAGTGCGTTTCAGGCAGAGAGGAGGCCAAAAGTGGATTTTGTGAAATCCACATAGTTTCAAAGATTTTCTTCAGAAAAGTGGCTCAGGATAGTTGATTTCACAGTCTGATGTCATTTTCATGAATATCTGCAACTTTCAGCACTTTACTGGCATTTTCAATTTTTTATGCTCTTAAAGTGCGTTTCAGGCAGAGAGGAGGCCAAAAGTGGATTTTGTGAAATCCACATAGTTTCAAAGATTTTCTTCAGAAAAGTGGCTCAGGATAGTTGATTTCACAGTCTGATGTCATTTTCATGAATATCTGCAACTTTCAGCACTTTACTGGCATTTTCAATTTTTTATGCTCTTAAAGTGCGTTTCAGGCAGAGAGGAGGCCAAAAGTGGATTTTGTGAAATCCACATAGTTTCAAAGATTTTCTTCAGAAAAGTGGCTCAGGATAGTTGATTTCACAGTCTGATGTCATTTTCATGAATATCTGCAACTTTCAGCACTTTACTGGCATTTTCAATTTTTTATGCTCTTAAAGTGCGTTTCAGGCAGAGAGGAGGCCAAAAGTGGATTTTGTGAAATCCACATAGTTTCAAAGATTTTCTTCAGAAAAGTGGCTCAGGATAGTTGATTTCACAGTCTGATGTCATTTTCATGAATATCTGCAACTTTCAGCACTTTACTGGCATTTTCAATTTTTATGCTCTTAAAGTGCGTTTCAGGCAGAGAGGAGGCCAAAAGTGGATTTTGTGAAATCCACATAGTTTCAAAGATTTTCTTCAGAAAAGTGGCTCAGGATAGTTGATTTCACAGTCTGATGTCATTTTCATGAATATCTGCAACTTTCAGCACTTTACTGGCATTTTCAATTTTTTATGCTCTTAAAGTGCGTTTCAGGCAGAGAGGAGGCCAAAAGTGGATTTTGTGAAATCCACATAGTTTCAAAGATTTTCTTCAGAAAAGTGGCTCAGGATAGTTGATTTCACAGTCTGATGTCATTTTCATGAATATCTGCAACTTTCAGCACTTTACTGGCATTTTCAATTTTTATGCTCTTAAAGTGCGTTTCAGGCAGAGAGGAGGCCAAAAGTGGATTTTGTGAAATCCACATAGTTTCAAAGATTTTCTTCAGAAAAGTGGCTCAGGATAGTTGATTTCACAGTCTGATGTCATTTTCATGAATATCTGCAACTTTCAGCACTTTACTGGCATTTTCAATTTTTTATGCTCTTAAAGTGCGTTTCAGGCAGAGAGGAGGCCAAAAGTGGATTTTGTGAAATCCACATAGTTTCAAAGATTTTCTTCAGAAAAGTGGCTCAGGATAGTTGATTTCACAGTCTGATGTCATTTTCATGAATATCTGCAACTTTCAGCACTTTACTGGCATTTTCAATTTTTTATGCTCTTAAAGTGCGTTTCAGGCAGAGAGGAGGCCAAAAGTGGATTTTGTGAAATCCACATAGTTTCAAAGATTTTCTTCAGAAAAGTGGCTCAGGATAGTTGATTTCACAGTCTGATGTCATTTTCATGAATATCTGCAACTTTCAGCACTTTACTGGCATTTTCAATTTTTTATGCTCTTAAAGTGCGTTTCAGGCAGAGAGGAGGCCAAAAGTGGATTTTGTGAAATCCACATAGTTTCAAAGATTTTCTTCAGAAAAGTGGCTCAGGATAGTTGATTTCACAGTCTGATGTCATTTTCATGAATATCTGCAACTTTCAGCACTTTACTGGCATTTTCAATTTTTTATGCTCTTAAAGTGCGTTTCAGGCAGAGAGGAGGCCAAAAGTGGATTTTGTGAAATCCACATAGTTTCAAAGATTTTCTTCAGAAAAGTGGCTCAGGATAGTTGATTTCACAGTCTGATGTCATTTTCATGAATATCTGCAACTTTCAGCACTTTACTGGCATTTTCAATTTTTTATGCTCTTAAAGTGCGTTTCAGGCAGAGAGGAGGCCAAAAGTGGATTTTGTGAAATCCACATAGTTTCAAAGATTTTCTTCAGAAAAGTGGCTCAGGATAGTTGATTTCACAGTCTGATGTCATTTTCATGAATATCTGCAACTTTCAGCACTTTACTGGCATTTTCAATTTTTATGCTCTTAAAGTGCGTTTCAGGCAGAGAGGAGGCCAAAAGTGGATTTTGTGAAATCCACATAGTTTCAAAGATTTTCTTCAGAAAAGTGGCTCAGGATAGTTGATTTCACAGTCTGATGTCATTTTCATGAATATCTGCAACTTTCAGCACTTTACTGGCATTTTCAAATTTTTATGCTCTTAAAGTGCGTTTCAGGCAGAGAGGAGGCCAAAAGTGGATTTTGTGAAATCCACATAGTTTCAAAGATTTTCTTCAGAAAAGTGGCTCAGGATAGTTGATTTCACAGTCTGATGTCATTTTCATGAATATCTGCAACTTTCAGCACTTTACTGGCATTTTCAATTTTTTATGCTCTTAAAGTGCGTTTCAGGCAGAGAGGAGGCCAAAAGTGGATTTTGTGAAATCCACATAGTTTCAAAGATTTTCTTCAGAAAAGTGGCTCAGGATAGTTGATTTCACAGTCTGATGTCATTTTCATGAATATCTGCAACTTTCAGCACTTTACTGGCATTTTCAATTTTTTATGCTCTTAAAGTGCGTTTCAGGCAGAGAGGAGGCCAAAAGTGGATTTTGTGAAATCCACATAGTTTCAAAGATTTTCTTCAGAAAAGTGGCTCAGGATAGTTGATTTCACAGTCTGATGTCATTTTCATGAATATCTGCAACTTTCAGCACTTTACTGGCATTTTCAATTTTTATGCTCTTAAAGTGCGTTTCAGGCAGAGAGGAGGCCAAAAGTGGATTTTGTGAAATCCACATAGTTTCAAAGATTTTCTTCAGAAAAGTGGCTCAGGATAGTTGATTTCACAGTCTGATGTCATTTTCATGAATATCTGCAACTTTCAGCACTTTACTGGCATTTTCAATTTTTTATGCTCTTAAAGTGCGTTTCAGGCAGAGAGGAGGCCAAAAGTGGATTTTGTGAAATCCACATAGTTTCAAAGATTTTCTTCAGAAAAGTGGCTCAGGATAGTTGATTTCACAGTCTGATGTCATTTTCATGAATATCTGCAACTTTCAGCACTTTACTGGCATTTTCAATTTTTTATGCTCTTAAAGTGCGTTTCAGGCAGAGAGGAGGCCAAAAGTGGATTTTGTGAAATCCACATAGTTTCAAAGATTTTCTTCAGAAAAGTGGCTCAGGATAGTTGATTTCACAGTCTGATGTCATTTTCATGAATATCTGCAACTTTCAGCACTTTACTGGCATTTTCAATTTTTTATGCTCTTAAAGTGCGTTTCAGGCAGAGAGGAGGCCAAAAGTGGATTTTGTGAAATCCACATAGTTTCAAAGATTTTCTTCAGAAAAGTGGCTCAGGATAGTTGATTTCACAGTCTGATGTCATTTTCATGAATATCTGCAACTTTCAGCACTTTACTGGCATTTTCAATTTTTTATGCTCTTAAAGTGCGTTTCAGGCAGAGAGGAGGCCAAAAGTGGATTTTGTGAAATCCACATAGTTTCAAAGATTTTCTTCAGAAAAGTGGCTCAGGATAGTTGATTTCACAGTCTGATGTCATTTTCATGAATATCTGCAACTTTCAGCACTTTACTGGCATTTTCAATTTTTTATGCTCTTAAAGTGCGTTTCAGGCAGAGAGGAGGCCAAAAGTGGATTTTGTGAAATCCACATAGTTTCAAAGATTTTCTTCAGAAAAGTGGCTCAGGATAGTTGATTTCACAGTCTGATGTCATTTTCATGAATATCTGCAACTTTCAGCACTTTACTGGCATTTTCAATTTTTTATGCTCTTAAAGTGCGTTTCAGGCAGAGAGGAGGCCAAAAGTGGATTTTGTGAAATCCACATAGTTTCAAAGATTTTCTTCAGAAAAGTGGCTCAGGATAGTTGATTTCACAGTCTGATGTCATTTTCATGAATATCTGCAACTTTCAGCACTTTACTGGCATTTTCAATTTTTTATGCTCTTAAAGTGCGTTTCAGGCAGAGAGGAGGCCAAAAGTGGATTTTGTGAAATCCACATAGTTTCAAAGATTTTCTTCAGAAAAGTGGCTCAGGATAGTTGATTTCACAGTCTGATGTCATTTTCATGAATATCTGCAACTTTCAGCACTTTACTGGCATTTTCAATTTTTTATGCTCTTAAAGTGCGTTTCAGGCAGAGAGGAGGCCAAAAGTGGATTTTGTGAAATCCACATAGTTTCAAAGATTTTCTTCAGAAAAGTGGCTCAGGATAGTTGATTTCACAGTCTGATGTCATTTTCATGAATATCTGCAACTTTCAGCACTTTACTGGCATTTTCAATTTTTTATGCTCTTAAAGTGCGTTTCAGGCAGAGAGGAGGCCAAAAGTGGATTTTGTGAAATCCACATAGTTTCAAAGATTTTCTTCAGAAAAGTGGCTCAGGATAGTTGATTTCACAGTCTGATGTCATTTTCATGAATATCTGCAACTTTCAGCACTTTACTGGCATTTTCAATTTTTTATGCTCTTAAAGTGCGTTTCAGGCAGAGAGGAGGCCAAAAGTGGATTTTGTGAAATCCACATAGTTTCAAAGATTTTCTTCAGAAAAGTGGCTCAGGATAGTTGATTTCACAGTCTGATGTCATTTTCATGAATATCTGCAACTTTCAGCACTTTACTGGCATTTTCAATTTTTTATGCTCTTAAAGTGCGTTTCAGGCAGAGAGGAGGCCAAAAGTGGATTTTGTGAAATCCACATAGTTTCAAAGATTTTCTTCAGAAAAGTGGCTCAGGATAGTTGATTTCACAGTCTGATGTCATTTTCATGAATATCTGCAACTTTCAGCACTTTACTGGCATTTTCAATTTTTATGCTCTTAAAGTGCGTTTCAGGCAGAGAGGAGGCCAAAAGTGGATTTTGTGAAATCCACATAGTTTCAAAGATTTTCTTCAGAAAAGTGGCTCAGGATAGTTGATTTCACAGTCTGATGTCATTTTCATGAATATCTGCAACTTTCAGCACTTTACTGGCATTTTCAATTTTTTATGCTCTTAAAGTGCGTTTCAGGCAGAGAGGAGGCCAAAAGTGGATTTTGTGAAATCCACATAGTTTCAAAGATTTTCTTCAGAAAAGTGGCTCAGGATAGTTGATTTCACAGTCTGATGTCATTTTCATGAATATCTGCAACTTTCAGCACTTTACTGGCATTTTCAATTTTTTATGCTCTTAAAGTGCGTTTCAGGCAGAGAGGAGGCCAAAAGTGGATTTTGTGAAATCCACATAGTTTCAAAGATTTTCTTCAGAAAAGTGGCTCAGGATAGTTGATTTCACAGTCTGATGTCATTTTCATGAATATCTGCAACTTTCAGCACTTTACTGGCATTTTCAATTTTTTATGCTCTTAAAGTGCGTTTCAGGCAGAGAGGAGGCCAAAAGTGGATTTTGTGAAATCCACATAGTTTCAAAGATTTTCTTCAGAAAAGTGGCTCAGGATAGTTGATTTCACAGTCTGATGTCATTTTCATGAATATCTGCAACTTTCAGCACTTTACTGGCATTTTCAATTTTTTATGCTCTTAAAGTGCGTTTCAGGCAGAGAGGAGGCCAAAAGTGGATTTTGTGAAATCCACATAGTTTCAAAGATTTTCTTCAGAAAAGTGGCTCAGGATAGTTGATTTCACAGTCTGATGTCATTTTCATGAATATCTGCAACTTTCAGCACTTTACTGGCATTTTCAATTTTTTATGCTCTTAAAGTGCGTTTCAGGCAGAGAGGAGGCCAAAAGTGGATTTTGTGAAATCCACATAGTTTCAAAGATTTTCTTCAGAAAAGTGGCTCAGGATAGTTGATTTCACAGTCTGATGTCATTTTCATGAATATCTGCAACTTTCAGCACTTTACTGGCATTTTCAATTTTTTATGCTCTTAAAGTGCGTTTCAGGCAGAGAGGAGGCCAAAAGTGGATTTTGTGAAATCCACATAGTTTCAAAGATTTTCTTCAGAAAAGTGGCTCAGGATAGTTGATTTCACAGTCTGATGTCATTTTCATGAATATCTGCAACTTTCAGCACTTTACTGGCATTTTCAATTTTTTATGCTCTTAAAGTGCGTTTCAGGCAGAGAGGAGGCCAAAAGTGGATTTTGTGAAATCCACATAGTTTCAAAGATTTTCTTCAGAAAAGTGGCTCAGGATAGTTGATTTCACAGTCTGATGTCATTTTCATGAATATCTGCAACTTTCAGCACTTTACTGGCATTTTCAATTTTTATGCTCTTAAAGTGCGTTTCAGGCAGAGAGGAGGCCAAAAGTGGATTTTGTGAAATCCACATAGTTTCAAAGATTTTCTTCAGAAAAGTGGCTCAGGATAGTTGATTTCACAGTCTGATGTCATTTTCATGAATATCTGCAACTTTCAGCACTTTACTGGCATTTTCAATTTTTATGCTCTTAAAGTGCGTTTCAGGCAGAGAGGAGGCCAAAAGTGGATTTTGTGAAATCCACATAGTTTCAAAGATTTTCTTCAGAAAAGTGGCTCAGGATAGTTGATTTCACAGTCTGATGTCATTTTCATGAATATCTGCAACTTTCAGCACTTTACTGGCATTTTCAATTTTTTATGCTCTTAAAGTGCGTTTCAGGCAGAGAGGAGGCCAAAAGTGGATTTTGTGAAATCCACATAGTTTCAAAGATTTTCTTCAGAAAAGTGGCTCAGGATAGTTGATTTCACAGTCTGATGTCATTTTCATGAATATCTGCAACTTTCAGCACTTTACTGGCATTTTCAATTTTTTATGCTCTTAAAGTGCGTTTCAGGCAGAGAGGAGGCCAAAAGTGGATTTGTGAAAGTCCACATAGTTTCAAAGATTTTCTTCAGAAAAGTGGCTCAGGATAGTTGATTTCACAGTCTGATGTCATTTTCATGAATATCTGCAACTTTCAGCACTTTACTGGCATTTTCAATTTTTATGCTCTTAAAGTGCGTTTCAGGCAGAGAGGAGGCCAAAAGTGGATTTTGTGAAAGTAAACATAGTTCAAAGATTTTCTTCAGAAAAGTGGCTCAGGATAGTTGATTTCACAGTCTGATGTCATTTTCATGAATATCTGCAACTTTCAGCACTTTACTGGCATTTTCAATTTTTTATGCTCTTAAAGTGCGTTTCAGGCAGAGAGGAGGCCAAAAGTGGATTTTGTGAAAGTCAACATAGTTTCAAAGATTTTCTTCAGAAAAGTGGCTCAGGATAGTTGATTTCACAGTCTGATGTCATTTTCATGAATATCTGCAACTTTCAGCACTTTACTGGCATTTTCAATTTTTTATGCTCTTAAAGTGCGTTTCAGGCAGAGAGGAGGCCAAAAGTGGATTTTGTGAAAGTAAACATAGTTTCAAAGATTTTCTTCAGAAAAGTGGCTCAGGATAGTTGATTTCACAGTCTGATGTCATTTTCATGAATATCTGCAACTTTCAGCACTTTACTGGCATTTTCAATTTTTTATGCTCTTAAAGTGCGTTTCAGGCAGAGAGGAGGCCAAAAGTGGATTTTGTGAAAGTAAACATAGTTTCAAAGATTTTCTTCAGAAAAGTGGCTCAGGATAGTTGATTTCACAGTCTGATGTCATTTTCATGAATATCTGCAACTTTCAGCACTTTACTGGCATTTTCAATTTTTTATGCTCTTAAAGTGCGTTTCAGGCAGAGAGGAGGCCAAAAGTGGATTTTGTGAAAGTAAACATAGTTTCAAAGATTTTCTTCAGAAAAGTGGCTCAGGATAGTTGATTTCACAGTCTGATGTCATTTTCATGAATATCTGCAACTTTCAGCACTTTACTGGCATTTTCAATTTTTTATGCTCTTAAAGTGCGTTTCAGGCAGAGAGGAGGCCAAAAGTGGATTTTGTGAAAGTAAACATAGTTTCAAAGATTTTCTTCAGAAAAGTGGCTCAGGATAGTTGATTTCACAGTCTGATGTCATTTTCATGAATATCTGCAACTTTCAGCACTTTACTGGCATTTTCAATTTTTTATGCTCTTAAAGTGCGTTTCAGGCAGAGAGGAGGCCAAAAGTGGATTTTGTGAAAGTAAACATAGTTTCAAAGATTTTCTTCAGAAAAGTGGCTCAGGATAGTTGATTTCACAGTCTGATGTCATTTTCATGAATATCTGCAACTTTCAGCACTTTACTGGCATTTTCAATTTTTTATGCTCTTAAAGTGCGTTTCAGGCAGAGAGGAGGCCAAAAGTGGATTTTGTGAAAGTCAACATAGTTCAAAGATTTTCTTCAGAAAAGTGGCTCAGGATAGTTGATTTCACAGTCTGATGTCATTTTCATGAATATCTGCAACTTTCAGCACTTTACTGGCATTTTCAATTTTTTATGCTCTTAAAGTGCGTTTCAGGCAGAGAGGAGGCCAAAAGTGGATTTTGTGAAAGTCAACATAGTTTCAAAGATTTTCTTCAGAAAAGTGGCTCAGGATAGTTGATTTCACAGTCTGATGTCATTTTCATGAATATCTGCAACTTTCAGCACTTTACTGGCATTTTCAATTTTTTATGCTCTTAAAGTGCGTTTCAGGCAGAGAGGAGGCCAAAAGTGGATTTTGTGAAAGTAAACATAGTTTCAAAGATTTTCTTCAGAAAAGTGGCTCAGGATAGTTGATTTCACAGTCTGATGTCATTTTCATGAATATCTGCAACTTTCAGCACTTTACTGGCATTTTCAATTTTTTATGCTCTTAAAGTGCGTTTCAGGCAGAGAGGAGGCCAAAAGTGGATTTTGTGAAAGTAAACATAGTTTCAAAGATTTTCTTCAGAAAAGTGGCTCAGGATAGTTGATTTCACAGTCTGATGTCATTTTCATGAATATCTGCAACTTTCAGCACTTTACTGGCATTTTCAATTTTTTATGCTCTTAAAGTGCGTTTCAGGCAGAGAGGAGGCCAAAAGTGGATTTTGTGAAAGTAAACATAGTTTCAAAGATTTTCTTCAGAAAAGTGGCTCAGGATAGTTGATTTCACAGTCTGATGTCATTTTCATGAATATCTGCAACTTTCAGCACTTTACTGGCATTTTCAATTTTTTATGCTCTTAAAGTGCGTTTCAGGCAGAGAGGAGGCCAAAAGTGGATTTTGTGAAAGTAAACATAGTTTCAAAGATTTTCTTCAGAAAAGTGGCTCAGGATAGTTGATTTCACAGTCTGATGTCATTTTCATGAATATCTGCAACTTTCAGCACTTTACTGGCATTTTCAATTTTTTATGCTCTTAAAGTGCGTTTCAGGCAGAGAGGAGGCCAAAAGTGGATTTTGTGAAAGTAAACATAGTTTCAAAGATTTTCTTCAGAAAAGTGGCTCAGGATAGTTGATTTCACAGTCTGATGTCATTTTCATGAATATCTGCAACTTTCAGCACTTTACTGGCATTTTCAATTTTTTATGCTCTTAAAGTGCGTTTCAGGCAGAGAGGAGGCCAAAAGTGGATTTTGTGAAAGTAAACATAGTTTCAAAGATTTTCTTCAGAAAAGTGGCTCAGGATAGTTGATTTCACAGTCTGATGTCATTTTCATGAATATCTGCAACTTTCAGCACTTTACTGGCATTTTCAATTTTTTATGCTCTTAAAGTGCGTTTCAGGCAGAGAGGAGGCCAAAAGTGGATTTTGTGAAAGTAAACATAGTTTCAAAGATTTTCTTCAGAAAAGTGGCTCAGGATAGTTGATTTCACAGTCTGATGTCATTTTCATGAATATCTGCAACTTTCAGCACTTTACTGGCATTTTCAATTTTTTATGCTCTTAAAGTGCGTTTCAGGCAGAGAGGAGGCCAAAAGTGGATTTTGTGAAAGTAAACATAGTTTCAAAGATTTTCTTCAGAAAAGTGGCTCAGGATAGTTGATTTCACAGTCTGATGTCATTTTCATGAATATCTGCAACTTTCAGCACTTTACTGGCATTTTCAATTTTTTATGCTCTTAAAGTGCGTTTCAGGCAGAGAGGAGGCCAAAAGTGGATTTTGTGAAAGTAAACATAGTTTCAAAGATTTTCTTCAGAAAAGTGGCTCAGGATAGTTGATTTCACAGTCTGATGTCATTTTCATGAATATCTGCAACTTTCAGCACTTTACTGGCATTTTCAATTTTTTATGCTCTTAAAGTGCGTTTCAGGCAGAGAGGAGGCCAAAAGTGGATTTTGTGAAAGTAAACATAGTTTCAAAGATTTTCTTCAGAAAAGTGGCTCAGGATAGTTGATTTCACAGTCTGATGTCATTTTCATGAATATCTGCAACTTTCAGCACTTTACTGGCATTTTCAATTTTTTATGCTCTTAAAGTGCGTTTCAGGCAGAGAGGAGGCCAAAAGTGGATTTTGTGAAAGTAAACATAGTTTCAAAGATTTTCTTCAGAAAAGTGGCTCAGGATAGTTGATTTCACAGTCTGATGTCATTTTCATGAATATCTGCAACTTTCAGCACTTTACTGGCATTTTCAATTTTTTATGCTCTTAAAGTGCGTTTCAGGCAGAGAGGAGGCCAAAAGTGGATTTTGTGAAAGTAAACATAGTTTCAAAGATTTTCTTCAGAAAAGTGGCTCAGGATAGTTGATTTCACAGTCTGATGTCATTTTCATGAATATCTGCAACTTTCAGCACTTTACTGGCATTTTCAATTTTTTATGCTCTTAAAGTGCGTTTCAGGCAGAGAGGAGGCCAAAAGTGGATTTTGTGAAAGTAAACATAGTTTCAAAGATTTTCTTCAGAAAAGTGGCTCAGGATAGTTGATTTCACAGTCTGATGTCATTTTCATGAATATCTGCAACTTTCAGCACTTTACTGGCATTTTCAATTTTTTATGCTCTTAAAGTGCGTTTCAGGCAGAGAGGAGGCCAAAAGTGGATTTTGTGAAAGTAAACATAGTTTCAAAGATTTTCTTCAGAAAAGTGGCTCAGGATAGTTGATTTCACAGTCTGATGTCATTTTCATGAATATCTGCAACTTTCAGCACTTTACTGGCATTTTCAATTTTTTATGCTCTTAAAGTGCGTTTCAGGCAGAGAGGAGGCCAAAAGTGGATTTTGTGAAAGTAAACATAGTTTCAAAGATTTTCTTCAGAAAAGTGGCTCAGGATAGTTGATTTCACAGTCTGATGTCATTTTCATGAATATCTGCAACTTTCAGCACTTTACTGGCATTTTCAATTTTTTTATGCTCTTAAAGTGCGTTTCAGGCAGAGAGGAGGCCAAAAGTGGATTTTGTGAAAGTAAACATAGTTTCAAAGATTTTCTTCAGAAAAGTGGCTCAGGATAGTTGATTTCACAGTCTGATGTCATTTTCATGAATATCTGCAACTTTCAGCACTTTACTGGCATTTTCAATTTTTTATGCTCTTAAAGTGCGTTTCAGGCAGAGAGGAGGCCAAAAGTGGATTTTGTGAAAGTAAACATAGTTTCAAAGATTTTCTTCAGAAAAGTGGCTCAGGATAGTTGATTTCACAGTCTGATGTCATTTTCATGAATATCTGCAACTTTCAGCACTTTACTGGCATTTTCAATTTTTTATGCTCTTAAAGTGCGTTTCAGGCAGAGAGGAGGCCAAAAGTGGATTTTGTGAAAGTCAACATAGTTTCAAAGATTTTCTTCAGAAAAGTGGCTCAGGATAGTTGATTTCACAGTCTGATGTCATTTTCATGAATATCTGCAACTTTCAGCACTTTACTGGCATTTTCAATTTTTTATGCTCTTAAAGTGCGTTTCAGGCAGAGAGGAGGCCAAAAGTGGATTTTGTGAAAGTAAACATAGTTTCAAAGATTTTCTTCAGAAAAGTGGCTCAGGATAGTTGATTTCACAGTCTGATGTCATTTTCATGAATATCTGCAACTTTCAGCACTTTACTGGCATTTTCAATTTTTTATGCTCTTAAAGTGCGTTTCAGGCAGAGAGGAGGCCAAAAGTGGATTTTGTGAAAGTAAACATAGTTTCAAAGATTTTCTTCAGAAAAGTGGCTCAGGATAGTTGATTTCACAGTCTGATGTCATTTTCATGAATATCTGCAACTTTCAGCACTTTACTGGCATTTTCAATTTTTTATGCTCTTAAAGTGCGTTTCAGGCAGAGAGGAGGCCAAAAGTGGATTTTGTGAAAGTAAACATAGTTTCAAAGATTTTCTTCAGAAAAGTGGCTCAGGATAGTTGATTTCACAGTCTGATGTCATTTTCATGAATATCTGCAACTTTCAGCACTTTACTGGCATTTTCAATTTTTTATGCTCTTAAAGTGCGTTTCAGGCAGAGAGGAGGCCAAAAGTGGATTTTGTGAAAGTAAACATAGTTTCAAAGATTTTCTTCAGAAAAGTGGCTCAGGATAGTTGATTTCACAGTCTGATGTCATTTTCATGAATATCTGCAACTTTCAGCACTTTACTGGCATTTTCAATTTTTTATGCTCTTAAAGTGCGTTTCAGGCAGAGAGGAGGCCAAAAGTGGATTTTGTGAAAGTAAACATAGTTTCAAAGATTTTCTTCAGAAAAGTGGCTCAGGATAGTTGATTTCACAGTCTGATGTCATTTTCATGAATATCTGCAACTTTCAGCACTTTACTGGCATTTTCAATTTTTTATGCTCTTAAAGTGCGTTTCAGGCAGAGAGGAGGCCAAAAGTGGATTTTGTGAAAGTAAACATAGTTTCAAAGATTTTCTTCAGAAAAGTGGCTCAGGATAGTTGATTTCACAGTCTGATGTCATTTTCATGAATATCTGCAACTTTCAGCACTTTACTGGCATTTTCAATTTTTTATGCTCTTAAAGTGCGTTTCAGGCAGAGAGGAGGCCAAAAGTGGATTTTGTGAAAGTAAACATAGTTTCAAAGATTTTCTTCAGAAAAGTGGCTCAGGATAGTTGATTTCACAGTCTGATGTCATTTTCATGAATATCTGCAACTTTCAGCACTTTACTGGCATTTTCAATTTTTTATGCTCTTAAAGTGCGTTTCAGGCAGAGAGGAGGCCAAAAGTGGATTTTGTGAAAGTCAACATAGTTTCAAAGATTTTCTTCAGAAAAGTGGCTCAGGATAGTTGATTTCACAGTCTGATGTCATTTTCATGAATATCTGCAACTTTCAGCACTTTACTGGCATTTTCAATTTTTTATGCTCTTAAAGTGCGTTTCAGGCAGAGAGGAGGCCAAAAGTGGATTTTGTGAAAGTAAACATAGTTTCAAAGATTTTCTTCAGAAAAGTGGCTCAGGATAGTTGATTTCACAGTCTGATGTCATTTTCATGAATATCTGCAACTTTCAGCACTTTACTGGCATTTTCAATTTTTTATGCTCTTAAAGTGCGTTTCAGGCAGAGAGGAGGCCAAAAGTGGATTTTGTGAAAGTAAACATAGTTTCAAAGATTTTCTTCAGAAAAGTGGCTCAGGATAGTTGATTTCACAGTCTGATGTCATTTTCATGAATATCTGCAACTTTCAGCACTTTACTGGCATTTTCAATTTTTTATGCTCTTAAAGTGCGTTTCAGGCAGAGAGGAGGCCAAAAGTGGATTTTGTGAAAGTAAACATAGTTTCAAAGATTTTCTTCAGAAAAGTGGCTCAGGATAGTTGATTTCACAGTCTGATGTCATTTTCATGAATATCTGCAACTTTCAGCACTTTACTGGCATTTTCAATTTTTTATGCTCTTAAAGTGCGTTTCAGGCAGAGAGGAGGCCAAAAGTGGATTTTGTGAAAGTAAACATAGTTTCAAAGATTTTCTTCAGAAAAGTGGCTCAGGATAGTTGATTTCACAGTCTGATGTCATTTTCATGAATATCTGCAACTTTCAGCACTTTACTGGCATTTTCAATTTTTTATGCTCTTAAAGTGCGTTTCAGGCAGAGAGGAGGCCAAAAGTGGATTTTGTGAAAGTAAACATAGTTTCAAAGATTTTCTTCAGAAAAGTGGCTCAGGATAGTTGATTTCACAGTCTGATGTCATTTTCATGAATATCTGCAACTTTCAGCACTTTACTGGCATTTTCAATTTTTTATGCTCTTAAAGTGCGTTTCAGGCAGAGAGGAGGCCAAAAGTGGATTTTGTGAAAGTAAACATAGTTTCAAAGATTTTCTTCAGAAAAGTGGCTCAGGATAGTTGATTTCACAGTCTGATGTCATTTTCATGAATATCTGCAACTTTCAGCACTTTACTGGCATTTTCAATTTTTTATGCTCTTAAAGTGCGTTTCAGGCAGAGAGGAGGCCAAAAGTGGATTTTGTGAAAGTAAACATAGTTTCAAAGATTTTCTTCAGAAAAGTGGCTCAGGATAGTTGATTTCACAGTCTGATGTCATTTTCATGAATATCTGCAACTTTCAGCACTTTACTGGCATTTTCAATTTTTTATGCTCTTAAAGTGCGTTTCAGGCAGAGAGGAGGCCAAAAGTGGATTTTGTGAAAGTAAACATAGTTTCAAAGATTTTCTTCAGAAAAGTGGCTCAGGATAGTTGATTTCACAGTCTGATGTCATTTTCATGAATATCTGCAACTTTCAGCACTTTACTGGCATTTTCAATTTTTTATGCTCTTAAAGTGCGTTTCAGGCAGAGAGGAGGCCAAAAGTGGATTTTGTGAAAGTAAACATAGTTTCAAAGATTTTCTTCAGAAAAGTGGCTCAGGATAGTTGATTTCACAGTCTGATGTCATTTTCATGAATATCTGCAACTTTCAGCACTTTACTGGCATTTTCAATTTTTTATGCTCTTAAAGTGCGTTTCAGGCAGAGAGGAGGCCAAAAGTGGATTTTGTGAAAGTAAACATAGTTTCAAAGATTTTCTTCAGAAAAGTGGCTCAGGATAGTTGATTTCACAGTCTGATGTCATTTTCATGAATATCTGCAACTTTCAGCACTTTACTGGCATTTTCAATTTTTTATGCTCTTAAAGTGCGTTTCAGGCAGAGAGGAGGCCAAAAGTGGATTTTGTGAAAGTAAACATAGTTTCAAAGATTTTCTTCAGAAAAGTGGCTCAGGATAGTTGATTTCACAGTCTGATGTCATTTTCATGAATATCTGCAACTTTCAGCACTTTACTGGCATTTTCAATTTTTTATGCTCTTAAAGTGCGTTTCAGGCAGAGAGGAGGCCAAAAGTGGATTTTGTGAAAGTAAACATAGTTTCAAAGATTTTCTTCAGAAAAGTGGCTCAGGATAGTTGATTTCACAGTCTGATGTCATTTTCATGAATATCTGCAACTTTCAGCACTTTACTGGCATTTTCAATTTTTTATGCTCTTAAAGTGCGTTTCAGGCAGAGAGGAGGCCAAAAGTGGATTTTGTGAAAGTAAACATAGTTTCAAAGATTTTCTTCAGAAAAGTGGCTCAGGATAGTTGATTTCACAGTCTGATGTCATTTTCATGAATATCTGCAACTTTCAGCACTTTACTGGCATTTTCAATTTTTTATGCTCTTAAAGTGCGTTTCAGGCAGAGAGGAGGCCAAAAGTGGATTTTGTGAAAGTAAACATAGTTTCAAAGATTTTCTTCAGAAAAGTGGCTCAGGATAGTTGATTTCACAGTCTGATGTCATTTTCATGAATATCTGCAACTTTCAGCACTTTACTGGCATTTTCAATTTTTTATGCTCTTAAAGTGCGTTTCAGGCAGAGAGGAGGCCAAAAGTGGATTTTGTGAAAGTACACATAGTTTCAAAGATTTTCTTCAGAAAAGTGGCTCAGGATAGTTGATTTCACAGTCTGATGTCATTTTCATGAATATCTGCAACTTTCAGCACTTTACTGGCATTTTCAATTTTTTATGCTCTTAAAGTGCGTTTCAGGCAGAGAGGAGGCCAAAAGTGGATTTTGTGAAAGTAAACATAGTTTCAAAGATTTTCTTCAGAAAAGTGGCTCAGGATAGTTGATTTCACAGTCTGATGTCATTTTCATGAATATCTGCAACTTTCAGCACTTTACTGGCATTTTCAATTTTTTATGCTCTTAAAGTGCGTTTCAGGCAGAGAGGAGGCCAAAAGTGGATTTTGTGAAAGTAAACATAGTTTCAAAGATTTTCTTCAGAAAAGTGGCTCAGGATAGTTGATTTCACAGTCTGATGTCATTTTCATGAATATCTGCAACTTTCAGCACTTTACTGGCATTTTCAATTTTTTATGCTCTTAAAGTGCGTTTCAGGCAGAGAGGAGGCCAAAAGTGGATTTTGTGAAAGTAAACATAGTTTCAAAGATTTTCTTCAGAAAAGTGGCTCAGGATAGTTGATTTCACAGTCTGATGTCATTTTCATGAATATCTGCAACTTTCAGCACTTTACTGGCATTTTCAATTTTTTATGCTCTTAAAGTGCGTTTCAGGCAGAGAGGAGGCCAAAAGTGGATTTTGTGAAAGTAAACATAGTTTCAAAGATTTTCTTCAGAAAAGTGGCTCAGGATAGTTGATTTCACAGTCTGATGTCATTTTCATGAATATCTGCAACTTTCAGCACTTTACTGGCATTTTCAATTTTTTATGCTCTTAAAGTGCGTTTCAGGCAGAGAGGAGGCCAAAAGTGGATTTTGTGAAAGTAAACATAGTTTCAAAGATTTTCTTCAGAAAAGTGGCTCAGGATAGTTGATTTCACAGTCTGATGTCATTTTCATGAATATCTGCAACTTTCAGCACTTTACTGGCATTTTCAATTTTTTATGCTCTTAAAGTGCGTTTCAGGCAGAGAGGAGGCCAAAAGTGGATTTTGTGAAAGTAAACATAGTTTCAAAGATTTTCTTCAGAAAAGTGGCTCAGGATAGTTGATTTCACAGTCTGATGTCATTTTCATGAATATCTGCAACTTTCAGCACTTTACTGGCATTTTCAATTTTTTATGCTCTTAAAGTGCGTTTCAGGCAGAGAGGAGGCCAAAAGTGGATTTTGTGAAAGTAAACATAGTTTCAAAGATTTTCTTCAGAAAAGTGGCTCAGGATAGTTGATTTCACAGTCTGATGTCATTTTCATGAATATCTGCAACTTTCAGCACTTTACTGGCATTTTCAATTTTTTATGCTCTTAAAGTGCGTTTCAGGCAGAGAGGAGGCCAAAAGTGGATTTTGTGAAAGTAAACATAGTTTCAAAGATTTTCTTCAGAAAAGTGGCTCAGGATAGTTGATTTCACAGTCTGATGTCATTTTCATGAATATCTGCAACTTTCAGCACTTTACTGGCATTTTCAATTTTTTATGCTCTTAAAGTGCGTTTCAGGCAGAGAGGAGGCCAAAAGTGGATTTTGTGAAAGTAAACATAGTTTCAAAGATTTTCTTCAGAAAAGTGGCTCAGGATAGTTGATTTCACAGTCTGATGTCATTTTCATGAATATCTGCAACTTTCAGCACTTTACTGGCATTTTCAATTTTTTATGCTCTTAAAGTGCGTTTCAGGCAGAGAGGAGGCCAAAAGTGGATTTTGTGAAAGTAAACATAGTTTCAAAGATTTTCTTCAGAAAAGTGGCTCAGGATAGTTGATTTCACAGTCTGATGTCATTTTCATGAATATCTGCAACTTTCAGCACTTTACTGGCATTTTCAATTTTTTTATGCTCTTAAAGTGCGTTTCAGGCAGAGAGGAGGCCAAAAGTGGATTTTGTGAAAGTAAACATAGTTTCAAAGATTTTCTTCAGAAAAGTGGCTCAGGATAGTTGATTTCACAGTCTGATGTCATTTTCATGAATATCTGCAACTTTCAGCACTTTACTGGCATTTTCAATTTTTTATGCTCTTAAAGTGCGTTTCAGGCAGAGAGGAGGCCAAAAGTGGATTTTGTGAAAGTAAACATAGTTTCAAAGATTTTCTTCAGAAAAGTGGCTCAGGATAGTTGATTTCACAGTCTGATGTCATTTTCATGAATATCTGCAACTTTCAGCACTTTACTGGCATTTTCAATTTTTTATGCTCTTAAAGTGCGTTTCAGGCAGAGAGGAGGCCAAAAGTGGATTTTGTGAAAGTAAACATAGTTTCAAAGATTTTCTTCAGAAAAGTGGCTCAGGATAGTTGATTTCACAGTCTGATGTCATTTTCATGAATATCTGCAACTTTCAGCACTTTACTGGCATTTTCAATTTTTTATGCTCTTAAAGTGCGTTTCAGGCAGAGAGGAGGCCAAAAGTGGATTTTGTGAAAGTAAACATAGTTTCAAAGATTTTCTTCAGAAAAGTGGCTCAGGATAGTTGATTTCACAGTCTGATGTCATTTTCATGAATATCTGCAACTTTCAGCACTTTACTGGCATTTTCAATTTTTTATGCTCTTAAAGTGCGTTTCAGGCAGAGAGGAGGCCAAAAGTGGATTTTGTGAAAGTAAACATAGTTTCAAAGATTTTCTTCAGAAAAGTGGCTCAGGATAGTTGATTTCACAGTCTGATGTCATTTTCATGAATATCTGCAACTTTCAGCACTTTACTGGCATTTTCAATTTTTTATGCTCTTAAAGTGCGTTTCAGGCAGAGAGGAGGCCAAAAGTGGATTTTGTGAAAGTAAACATAGTTTCAAAGATTTTCTTCAGAAAAGTGGCTCAGGATAGTTGATTTCACAGTCTGATGTCATTTTCATGAATATCTGCAACTTTCAGCACTTTACTGGCATTTTCAATTTTTTATGCTCTTAAAGTGCGTTTCAGGCAGAGAGGAGGCCAAAAGTGGATTTTGTGAAAGTAAACATAGTTTCAAAGATTTTCTTCAGAAAAGTGGCTCAGGATAGTTGATTTCACAGTCTGATGTCATTTTCATGAATATCTGCAAGCTTTCAGCACTTTACTGCTAGGCATTGTCACTTTTTTATGCTCTTAAAGTGCGTTTCAGGCAGAGAGGAGGCCAAAAGTGGATTTTGTGAAAGTAAACATAGTTTCAAAGATTTTCTTCAGAAAAGTGGCTCAGGATAGTTGATTTCACAGTCTGATGTCATTTTCATGAATATCTGCAGCTTTCAGCACTTTACTGGCCAGAGATGCATTTCACTTTTTATGCTCTTAAAGTGCGTTTCAGGCAGAGAGGAGGCCAAAAGTGGATTTTGTGAAAGTAAACATAGTTTCAAAGATTTTCTTCAGAAAAGTGGCTCAGGATAGTTGATTTCACAGTCCTGATGTCATTTTCATGAATATCTGCAGCTTTCAGCACTTTACTGGCCAGAGGATGCATTTCAATTTTTTATGCTCTTAAAGTGCGTTTCAGGCAGAGAGGAGGCCAAAAGTGGATTTTGTGAAAGTAAACATAGTTTCAAAGATTTTCTTCAGAAAAGTGGCTCAGGATAGTTGATTTCACAGTCTGATGTCATTTTCATGAATATCTGCAAGCTTTCAGCACTTTACTGGCCAGAGATGCATTGTCACTTTTTTATGCTCTTAAAGTGCGTTTCAGGCAGAGAGGAGGCCAAAAGTGGATTTTGTGAAAGTAAACATAGTTTCAAAGATTTTCTTCAGAAAAGTGGCTCAGGATAGTTGATTTCACAGTCTGATGTCATTTTCATGAATATCTGCAGCTTTCAGCACTTTACTGGCAGATATTGTCACTTTTTTATGCTCTTAAAGTGCGTTTCAGGCAGAGAGGAGGCCAAAAAGTGGATTTTGTGAAAGTAAACATAGTTTCAAAGATTTTCTTCAGAAAAGTGGCTCAGGATAGTTGATTTCACAGTCTGATGTCATTTTCATGAATATCTGCAACTTTCAGCACTTTACTGGCATTTTCAATTTTTTATGCTCTTAAAGTGCGTTTCAGGCAGAGAGGAGGCCAAAAGTGGATTTTGTGAAAGTAAACATAGTTTCAAAGATTTTCTTCAGAAAAGTGGCTCAGGATAGTTGATTTCACAGTCTGATGTCATTTTCATGAATATCTGCAAGCTTTCAGCACTTTACTGGCATTTTCAATTTTTTATGCTCTTAAAGTGCGTTTCAGGCAGAGAGGAGGCCAAAAGTGGATTTTGTGAAAGTAAACATAGTTTCAAAGATTTTCTTCAGAAAAGTGGCTCAGGACAGTTGATTTCACAGTCTGATGTCATTTTCATGAATATCTGCAAGCTTTCAGCACTTTACTGGCCAGAGATGCATTGTCACTTTTTTATGCTCTTAAAGTGCGTTTCAGGCAGAGAGGAGGCCAAAAGTGGATTTTGTGAAAGTAAACATAGTTTCAAAGATTTTCTTCAGAAAAGTGGCTCAGGATAGTTGATTTCACAGTCTGATGTCATTTTCATGAATATCTGCAGCTTTCAGCACTTTACTGGCCAGAGAGCATTGTCACTTTTTTATGCTCTTAAAGTGCGTTTCAGGCAGAGAGGAGGCCAAAAGTGGATTTTGTGAAAGTAAACATAGTTTCAAAGATTTTCTTCAGAAAAGTGGCTCAGGATAGTTGATTTCACAGTCTGATGTCATTTTCATGAATATCTGCAAGCTTTCAGCACTTTACTGGCTAGAGATGCATTGAGGATACTCTGGTGATGAAGATACTCTGGTGATGAGGATACTCTGGTGATGAAGATACTCTGGTGATGAGGATACTCTGGTGGTGAGGATACTCTGGTGGCGAGGATACTCTGGTGAAGAGGATACTCTGGTGGTGAGGATACTCTGGTGATGAGGATACTCTGGTGAAGAGGATACTCTGTTGATGAGGATACTCTGGTGGTGAGGATACTCTGGTGATGAGGATACTCTGGTGATGAAGATACTCTTTTGATGAGGATACTCTGGTGTGGAGGATACTCTGGTGATGAGGATATTCTGTTGATGAGGATACTCTGGTGATGAGGATACTCTGGTGAAGAGGATGCTCTGTTGATGAGGATACTCTGGTGATGAAGATACTCTGGTGATGAGGATAATCTGGTGATAAAGATATTCTGGTGATGAGGATACTCTGGTGATGAGGATACTCTGTTGATGAAGATACTCTGGTGATGAGGATACTCTGGTGGTGAGGATACTCTGGTGATGAGGATACTCTGGTGAAGAGGATACTCTGGTGGTGAGGATCATCTGGTGATGAGGATACTCTGTTGATGAGGATACTCTGTTGATGAAGATACTCTGGTGATGAAGATACTCTGGTGATGAGGATACTCTGGTGATGAGGATACTCTGTTGATGAGGATACTATGTTGATGAAGATACTCTGGTGATGAGGATACTCTGATGATGATGATAATCTGGTGATGAGGATACTCTGGTGGTGAGGATACTCTGGTGGTGAGGATACTCTGGTGATGAGGATACTCTGGTGAAGAGGATACTCTGTTGATGAGGATACTCTGTTGATGAGGATACTCTGATGATGAGGATCATCTGGTGATGAAGAAACTCTGGTGATGAGGATACTCTGTTGATGAGGATACTCTGTTGATGAAGATTCTCTGTTGATGAGGATACTCTGGTGATGAAGATACTCTGTTGATGAGGATACTCTGGTGATGTAGATACTCTGGTGATGATGATAATCTGGTGATGAGGATACTCTGGTGGTGAGGATACTCTGGTGATGAGGATACTCTGGTGATGAGGATACTCTGTTGATGAGGATACTCTGATGATGAGGATACTCTGTGATGAAGATTCTCTGGTGATGAGGATACTCTGGTGATGAAGATACTCTGGTGGTGAGGATACTCTGGTGAAGAGGATACTCTGTTGATGAGGATACTCTGGTGATGAAGATACTCTGTTGATGAGGATACTCTGGTGATGTAGATACTCTGGTGATGATGATAATCTGGTGATGAGGATACTCTGGTGATGTAGATACTCTGGTGATGATGATAATCTGGTGATGTAGATACTCTGGTGATGATGATAATCTGGTGATGAGATACTCTGGTGGTGAGGATACTCTGGTGATGAGGATACTCTGGTGAAGAGGATACTCTGGTGATGAGGATACTCTGGTGATGAGGATACTCTGGTGAAGAGGATACTCTGTTGATGAGGATACTCTGTTGATGAAGATACTCTGGTGATGAGGATACTCTGATGATGAGGATACTCTGTTGATGAAGATACTCTGGTGATGAGGATACTCTGGTGATGAAGATACTCTGGTGGTGAGGATACTCTGGTGAAGAGGATACTCTGTTGATGAGGATACTCTGGTGATGAAGATACTCTGTTGATGAGGATACTCTGGTGATGTAGATACTCTGGTGATGATGATAATCTGGTGATGAGGATACTCTGGTGATGTAGATACTCTGGTGATGATGATAATCTGGTGATGTAGATACTCTGGTGATGAGGATAATCTGGTGATGAGGATACTCTGGTGGTGAGGATACTCTGGTGATGAGGATACTCTGCTGAAGAGGATACTCTGGTGATGAGGATACTCTGGTGATGAGGATACTCTGAGGATACTCTGGTGATGAGGATACTCTGGTGATGAGGATACTCTGGTGATGAGGATACTCTGGTGATGAGGATACTCTGGTGATGAGGATACTCTGGTGATGAGGATACTCTGGTGATGAGGATACTCTGTTGATGAGGATACTCTGGTGATGAGGATACTCTGGTGATGAGGATACTCTGGTGATGAGGATACTCTGGTGATGAGGATACTCTGGTGATGAGGATACTCTGGTGATGAGGATACTCTGGTGATGAGGATACTCTGGTGATGAGGATACTCTGGTGATGAAGATACTCTGGTGATGAGGATACTCTGGTGATGAGGATACTCTGGTGATGAGGATACTCTGGTGATGAGGATACTCTGATGATGAGGATCATCTGGTGATGAGGATACTCTGTTGATGAGGATACTCTGTTGATGAAGATACTCTGGTGATGAAGATACTCTGGTGATGAGGATACTCTGGTGATGAGGATACTCTGGTGATGAAGATACTCTGGTGATGAGGATACTCTGGTGAAGAGGATACTCTGGTGGTGAGGATACTCTGGTGACGAGGATACTCTGGTGATGAGGATACTCTGGTGATGAGGATACTCTGTTGATGAGGATACTCTGGTGATGAAGATACTCTGTTGATGAGGATACTCTGGTGATGAGGATACTCTGGTGATGAGGATACTCTGATAATGAGGATCATCTTGTGATGAGGATACTCTGTTGATGAGGATACTCTGGTGGTGAGGATACTCTGGTGACGAGGATACTCTGGTGGTGAGGATACTCTGGTGACGAGGATACTCTGGTGATGAAGATACTCTGTTGATGAAGATACTCTGGTGATGAAGATACTCTGGTGGTGAGGATACTCTGGTGACGAGGATACTCTGGTGATGAAGATACTCTGTTGATGAGGATACTCTGGTGATGAAGATACTCTGTTGATGAAGATACTCTGGTGATGAAGATACTCTGGTGGTGAGGATACTCTGGTGAGAGGATACTCTGTTGATGAGGATACTCTGTTGATGAAGATACTCTGGTGATGAGGATACTCTGGTGATGAGGATACTCTGGTGATGAGGATACTCTGGTGATGAGGATACTCTGGTGATGAGGATACTCTGGTGATGAAGATACTCTGGTGATGAGGATACTCTGGTGATGAGGATACTCTGGTGATGAGGATACTCTGGTGATGAGGATACTCTGGTGATGAGGATACTCTGGTGATGAGGATACTCTGGTGATGAGGATACTCTGGTGATGAGGATACTCTGGTGATGAGGATACTCTGGTGATGAGGATACTCTGGTGATGAGGATACTCTGGTGATGAGGATACTCTGGTGATGAGGATACTCTGGTGATGAGGATACTCTGGTGATGAGGATACTCTGGTGATGAGGATACTCTGGTGATGAGGATACTCTGGTGATGAGGATACTCTGGTGATGAGGATACTCTGGTGATGAGGATACTCTGGTGATGAGGATACTCTGTTGATGAGGATACTCTGGTGATGAGGATACTCTGGTGATGAGGATACTCTGGTGATGAGGATACTCTGGTGATGAGGATACTCTGGTGATGAGGATACTCTGGTGATGAGGATACTCTGGTGATGAGGATACTCTGGTGATGAGGATACTCTGGTGATGAGGATACTCTGGTGATGAAGATACTCTGTTGATGAAGATACTCTGGTGATGAAGATACTCTGGTGATGAGGATACTCTGGTGATGAGGATACTCTGGTGATGAGGATACTCTGTTGATGAGGATACTCTGGTGATGAAGATACTCTGGTGATGAGGATACTCTGGTGATGAAGATACTCTGGTGATGAGGATACTCTGGTGATGAGGATACTCTGGTGATGAGGATACTCTGGTGATGAGATACTCTGGTGATGAGGATACTCTGGTGATGAGGATACTCTGGTGATGAGGATACTCTGGTGATGAGGATACTCTGGTGATGAGGATACTCTGGTGATGAGGATACTCTGGTGATGAGGATACTCTGGTGATGAGGATACTCTGGTGATGAGGATACTCTGGTGATGAGGATACTCTGGTGATGAGGATACTCTGGTGATGAGGATACTCTGGTGATGAGGATACTCTGGTGATGAGGATACTCTGGTGATGAGGATACTCTGGTGATGAGGATACTCTGGTGATGAGGATACTCTGGTGATGAGGATACTCTGGTGATGAGGATACTCTGGTGATGAAGATACTCTGGTGATGAGGATACTCTGGTGATGAGGATACTCTGGTGATGAGGATACTCTGGTGATGAGGATACTCTGTTGATGAGGATACTCTGGTGATGAGATACTCTGGTGATGAGGATACTCTGGTGATGAGGATACTCTGGTGATGAAGATACTCTGGTGATGAGGATACTCTGGTGATGAGGATACTCTGGTGATGAGGATACTCTGGTGATGAGGATACTCTGGTGATGAGATACTCTGGTGATGAGGATACTCTGGTGATGAGGATACTCTGGTGATGAGGATACTCTGGTGATGAAGATACTCTGGTGATGAGGATACTCTGGTGATGAGGATACTCTGGTGATGAGGATACTCTGGTGATGAGGATACTCTGGTGATGAGGATACTCTGGTGATGAGGATACTCTGTTGATGAGGATACTCTGGTGATGAAGATACTCTGGTGATGAGGATACTCTGGTGATGAGGATACTCTGGTGATGAGGATACTCTGGTGATGAGGATACTCTGGTGATGAGGATACTCTGGTGATGAGGATACTCTGGTGATGAGGATACTCTGGTGATGAGGATACTCTGGTGATGAGGATACTCTGGTGATGAGGATACTCTGGTGATGAAGATACTCTGGTGATGAGGATACTCTGGTGATGAGGATACTCTGGTGATGAGGATACTCTGGTGATGAGGATACTCTGGTGATGAGGATACTCTGTTGATGAGGATACTCTGGTGATGAGGATACTCTGGTGATGAGGATACTCTGGTGATGAAGATACTCTGGTGATGAGGATACTCTGGTGATGAGGATACTCTGGTGATGAGGATACTCTGTTGATGAAGATACTCTGGTGATGAGGATACTCTGGTGATGAGGATACTCTGGTGATGAGGATACTCTGGTGATGAGGATACTCTGGTGATGAGGATACTCTGGTGATGAGGATACTCTGGTGATGAGGATACTCTGGTGATGAGGATACTCTGGTGATGAGGATACTCTGGTGATGAGGATACTCTGGTGATGAGGATACTCTGGTGATGAGGATACTCTGGTGATGAGGATACTCTGGTGATGAGGATACTCTGGTGATGAGGATACTCTGGTGATGAGGATACTCTGGTGATGAGGATACTCTGGTGATGAGGATACTCTGGTGATGAGGATACTCTGGTGATGAGGATACTCTGGTGATGAGGATACTCTGGTGATGAGGATACTCTGGTGATGAGGATACTCTGGTGATGAGGATACTCTGGTGATGAGGATACTCTGGTGATGAGGATACTCTGGTGATGAGGATACTCTGGTGATGAGGATACTCTGGTGATGAGGATACTCTGGTGATGAAGATACTCTGGTGATGAGGATACTCTGGTGATGAGGATACTCTGGTGATGAGGATACTCTGGTGATGAGGATACTCTGGTGATGAAGATACTCTGGTGATGAGGATACTCTGGTGATGAAGATACTCTGGTGATGAGGATACTCTGGTGATGAGGATACTCTGGTGATGAGGATACTCTGGTGATGAGGATACTCTGGTGATGAGGATACTCTGGTGATGAGGATACTCTGGTGATGAGATACTCTGGTGATGAGGATACTCTGGTGATGAGGATACTCTGGTGATGAGGATACTCTGGTGATGAGGATACTCTGGTGATGAGGATACTCTGGTGATGAGGATACTCTGGTGATGAGGATACTCTGGTGATGAGGATACTCTGGTGATGAGGATACTCTGGTGATGAGGATACTCTGGTGATGAGGATACTCTGGTGATGAGGATACTCTGGTGATGAGGATACTCTGGTGATGAGGATACTCTGGTGATGAGGATACTCTGGTGATGAGGATACTCTGGTGATGAGGATACTCTGGTGATGAGGATACTCTGGTGATGAGGATACTCTGGTGATGAGGATACTCTGGTGATGAGGATACTCTGGTGATGAGGATACTCTGGTGATGAGGATACTCTGGTGATGAGGATACTCTGGTGATGAGGATACTCTGGTGATGAGGATACTCTGGTGATGAGGATACTCTGGTGATGAGGATACTCTGGTGATGAGGATACTCTGGTGATGAGGATACTCTGGTGATGAGGATACTCTGGTGATGAGGATACTCTGGTGATGAGGATACTCTGGTGATGAGGATACTCTGGTGATGAGGATACTCTGGTGATGAGGATACTCTGGTGATGAGGATACTCTGGTGATGAGGATACTCTGGTGATGAGGATACTCTGGTGATGAGGATACTCTGGTGATGAGGATACTCTGGTGATGAGGATACTCTGGTGATGAGGATACTCTGGTGATGAGGATACTCTGGTGATGAGGATACTCTGGTGATGAAGATACTCTGGTGATGAAGATACTCTGGTGATGAGGATACTCTGGTGATGAGGATACTCTGGTGATGAGGATACTCTGGTGATGAGGATACTCTGGTGATGAGGATACTCTGGTGATGAGGATACTCTGGTGATGAGGATACTCTGGTGATGAGGATACTCTGGTGATGAGGATACTCTGGTGATGAGGATACTCTGGTGATGAGGATACTCTGGTGATGAGGATACTCTGGTGATGAGGATACTCTGGTGATGAGGATACTCTGGTGATGAGGATACTCTGGTGATGAGGATACTCTGGTGATGAGGATACTCTGGTGATGAGGATACTCTGGTGATGAGGATACTCTGGTGATGAGGATACTCTGGTGATGAGGATACTCTGGTGATGAGGATACTCTGGTGATGAGGATACTCTGGTGATGAGGATACTCTGGTGATGAGGATACTCTGGTGATGAGGATACTCTGGTGATGAGGATACTCTGGTGATGAGGATACTCTGGTGATGAGGATACTCTGGTGATGAGGATACTCTGGTGATGAGGATACTCTGGTGATGAGGATACTCTGGTGATGAGGATACTCTGGTGATGAAGATACTCTGGTGATGAGGATACTCTGGTGATGAGGATACTCTGGTGATGAAGATACTCTGGTGATGAGGATACTCTGGTGATGAGGATACTCTGGTGATGAGGATACTCTGGTGATGAGGATACTCTGGTGATGAGGATACTCTGGTGATGAGGATACTCTGGTGATGAGGATACTCTGGTGATGAGGATACTCTGGTGATGAGGATACTCTGGTGATGAGGATACTCTGGTGATGAGGATACTCTGGTGATGAGGATACTCTGGTGATGAGGATACTCTGGTGATGAGGATACTCTGGTGATGAGGATACTCTGGTGATGAGGATACTCTGGTGATGAGGATACTCTGGTGATGAGGATACTCTGGTGATGAGGATACTCTGGTGATGAGGATACTCTGGTGATGAGGATACTCTGGTGATGAGATACTCTGGTGATGAGGATACTCTGGTGATGAGGATACTCTGGTGATGAGGATACTCTGGTGATGAGGATACTCTGGTGATGAGGATACTCTGGTGATGAGGATACTCTGGTGATGAGGATACTCTGGTGATGAGGATACTCTGGTGATGAGGATACTCTGGTGATGAGGATACTCTGGTGATGAGGATACTCTGGTGATGAGGATACTCTGGTGATGAGGATACTCTGGTGATGAGGATACTCTGGTGATGAGGATACTCTGGTGATGAGGATACTCTGGTGATGAGGATACTCTGGTGATGAGGATACTCTGGTGATGAGGATACTCTGGTGATGAGGATACTCTGGTGATGAGGATACTCTGGTGATGAGGATACTCTGGTGATGAGGATACTCTGGTGATGAGGATACTCTGGTGATGAGGATACTCTGGTGATGAGGATACTCTGGTGATGAGGATACTCTGGTGATGAGGATACTCTGGTGATGAGGATACTCTGGTGATGAGGATACTCTGGTGATGAGGATACTCTGGTGATGAGGATACTCTGGTGATGAGGATACTCTGGTGATGAGGATACTCTGGTGATGAGGATACTCTGGTGATGAGGATACTCTGGTGATGAGGATACTCTGGTGATGAGGATACTCTGGTGATGAGGATACTCTGGTGATGAGGATACTCTGGTGATGAGGATACTCTGGTGATGAGGATACTCTGGTGATGAGGATACTCTGGTGATGAGGATACTCTGGTGATGAGGATACTCTGGTGATGAGGATACTCTGGTGATGAGGATACTCTGGTGATGAGGATACTCTGGTGATGAGGATACTCTGGTGATGAGGATACTCTGGTGATGAGGATACTCTGGTGATGAGGATACTCTGGTGATGAGGATACTCTGGTGATGAGGATACTCTGGTGATGAGGATACTCTGGTGATGAGGATACTCTGGTGATGAGGATACTCTGGTGATGAGGATACTCTGGTGATGAGGATACTCTGGTGATGAGGATACTCTGGTGATGAGGATACTCTGGTGATGAGGATACTCTGGTGATGAGGATACTCTGGTGATGAGGATACTCTGGTGATGAGGATACTCTGGTGATGAGGATACTCTGGTGATGAGGATACTCTGGTGATGAGGATACTCTGGTGATGAGGATACTCTGGTGATGAGGATACTCTGGTGATGAGGATACTCTGGTGATGAGGATACTCTGGTGATGAGGATACTCTGGTGATGAGGATACTCTGGTGATGAGGATACTCTGGTGATGAGGATACTCTGGTGATGAGGATACTCTGGTGATGAGGATACTCTGGTGATGAGGATACTCTGGTGATGAGGATACTCTGGTGATGAGGATACTCTGGTGATGAGGATACTCTGGTGATGAGGATACTCTGGTGATGAGGATACTCTGGTGATGAGGATACTCTGGTGATGAGGATACTCTGGTGATGAGGATACTCTGGTGATGAGGATACTCTGGTGATGAGGATACTCTGGTGATGAGGATACTCTGGTGATGAGGATACTCTGGTGATGAGGATACTCTGGTGATGAGGATACTCTGGTGATGAGGATACTCTGGTGATGAGGATACTCTGGTGATGAGGATACTCTGGTGATGAGGATACTCTGGTGATGAGGATACTCTGGTGATGAGGATACTCTGGTGATGAGGATACTCTGGTGATGAGGATACTCTGGTGATGAGGATACTCTGGTGATGAGGATACTCTGGTGATGAGGATACTCTGGTGATGAGGATACTCTGGTGATGAGGATACTCTGGTGATGAGGATACTCTGGTGATGAGGATACTCTGGTGATGAGGATACTCTGGTGATGAGGATACTCTGGTGATGAGGATACTCTGGTGATGAGGATACTCTGGTGATGAGGATACTCTGGTGATGAGGATACTCTGGTGATGAGGATACTCTGGTGATGAGGATACTCTGGTGATGAGGATACTCTGGTGATGAGGATACTCTGGTGATGAGGATACTCTGGTGATGAGGATACTCTGGTGATGAGGATACTCTGGTGATGAGGATACTCTGGTGATGAGGATACTCTGGTGATGAGGATACTCTGGTGATGAGGATACTCTGGTGATGAGGATACTCTGGTGATGAGGATACTCTGGTGATGAGGATACTCTGGTGATGAGGATACTCTGGTGATGAGGATACTCTGGTGATGAGGATACTCTGGTGATGAGGATACTCTGGTGATGAGGATACTCTGGTGATGAGGATACTCTGGTGATGAGGATACTCTGGTGATGAGGATACTCTGGTGATGAGGATACTCTGGTGATGAGGATACTCTGGTGATGAGGATACTCTGGTGATGAGGATACTCTGGTGATGAGGATACTCTGGTGATGAGGATACTCTGGTGATGAGGATACTCTGGTGATGAGGATACTCTGGTGATGAGGATACTCTGGTGATGAGGATACTCTGGTGATGAGGATACTCTGGTGATGAGGATACTCTGGTGATGAGGATACTCTGGTGATGAGGATACTCTGGTGATGAGGATACTCTGGTGATGAGGATACTCTGGTGATGAGGATACTCTGGTGATGAGGATACTCTGGTGATGAGGATACTCTGGTGATGAGGATACTCTGGTGATGAGGATACTCTGGTGATGAGGATACTCTGGTGATGAGGATACTCTGGTGATGAGGATACTCTGGTGATGAGGATACTCTGGTGATGAGGATACTCTGGTGATGAGGATACTCTGGTGATGAGGATACTCTGGTGATGAGGATACTCTGGTGATGAGGATACTCTGGTGATGAGGATACTCTGGTGATGAGGATACTCTGGTGATGAGGATACTCTGGTGATGAGGATACTCTGGTGATGAGGATACTCTGGTGATGAGGATACTCTGGTGATGAGGATACTCTGGTGATGAGGATACTCTGGTGATGAGGATACTCTGGTGATGAGGATACTCTGGTGATGAGGATACTCTGGTGATGAGGATACTCTGGTGATGAGGATACTCTGGTGATGAGGATACTCTGGTGATGAGGATACTCTGGTGATGAGGATACTCTGGTGATGAGGATACTCTGGTGATGAGGATACTCTGGTGATGAGGATACTCTGGTGATGAGGATACTCTGGTGATGAGGATACTCTGGTGATGAGGATACTCTGGTGATGAGGATACTCTGGTGATGAGGATACTCTGGTGATGAGGATACTCTGGTGATGAGGATACTCTGGTGATGAGGATACTCTGGTGATGAGGATACTCTGGTGATGAGGATACTCTGGTGGTGAGGATACTCTGGTGATGAGGATACTCTGGTGATGAGGATACTCTGGTGATGAGGATACTCTGGTGATGAGGATACTCTGGTGATGAGGATACTCTGGTGATGAGGATACTCTGGTGATGAGGATACTCTGGTGATGAGGATACTCTGGTGATGAGGATACTCTGGTGATGAGGATACTCTGGTGATGAGGATACTCTGGTGATGAGGATACTCTGGTGATGAGGATACTCTGGTGATGAGGATACTCTGGTGATGAGGATACTCTGGTGATGAGGATACTCTGGTGATGAGGATACTCTGGTGATGAGGATACTCTGGTGATGAGGATACTCTGGTGATGAGGATACTCTGGTGATGAGGATACTCTGGTGATGAGGATACTCTGGTGATGAGGATACTCTGGTGATGAGGATACTCTGGTGATGAGGATACTCTGGTGATGAGGATACTCTGGTGATGAGGATACTCTGGTGATGAGGATACTCTGGTGATGAGGATACTCTGGTGATGAGGATACTCTGGTGATGAGGATACTCTGGTGATGAGGATACTCTGGTGATGAGGATACTCTGGTGATGAGGATACTCTGGTGATGAGGATACTCTGGTGATGAGGATACTCTGGTGATGAGGATACTCTGGTGATGAGGATACTCTGGTGATGAGGATACTCTGGTGATGAGGATACTCTGGTGATGAGGATACTCTGGTGATGAGGATACTCTGGTGATGAGGATACTCTGGTGATGAGGATACTCTGGTGATGAGGATACTCTGGTGATGAGGATACTCTGGTGATGAGGATACTCTGGTGATGAGGATACTCTGGTGATGAGGATACTCTGGTGATGAGGATACTCTGGTGATGAGGATACTCTGGTGATGAGGATACTCTGGTGATGAGGATACTCTGGTGATGAGGATACTCTGGTGATGAGGATACTCTGGTGATGAGATACTCTGGTGATGAGGATACTCTGGTGATGAGGATACTCTGGTGATGAGGATACTCTGGTGATGAGGATACTCTGGTGATGAGGATACTCTGGTGATGAGGATACTCTGGTGATGAGGATACTCTGGTGATGAGGATACTCTGGTGATGAGGATACTCTGGTGATGAGGATACTCTGGTGATGAGGATACTCTGGTGATGAGGATACTCTGGTGATGAGGATACTCTGGTGATGAGGATACTCTGGTGATGAGGATACTCTGGTGATGAGGATACTCTGGTGATGAGGATACTCTGGTGATGAGGATACTCTGGTGATGAGGATACTCTGGTGATGAGGATACTCTGGTGATGAGGATACTCTGGTGATGAGGATACTCTGGTGATGAGGATACTCTGGTGATGAGGATACTCTGGTGATGAGGATACTCTGGTGATGAGGATACTCTGGTGATGAGGATACTCTGGTGATGAGGATACTCTGGTGATGAGGATACTCTGGTGATGAGGATACTCTGGTGATGAGGATACTCTGGTGATGAGGATACTCTGGTGATGAGGATACTCTGGTGATGAGGATACTCTGGTGATGAGGATACTCTGGTGATGAGGATACTCTGGTGATGAGGATACTCTGGTGATGAGGATACTCTGGTGATGAGGATACTCTGGTGATGAGGATACTCTGGTGATGAGGATACTCTGGTGATGAGGATACTCTGGTGATGAGGATACTCTGGTGATGAGGATACTCTGGTGATGAGGATACTCTGGTGATGAGGATACTCTGGTGATGAGGATACTCTGGTGATGAGGATACTCTGGTGATGAGGATACTCTGGTGATGAGGATACTCTGGTGATGAGGATACTCTGGTGATGAGGATACTCTGGTGATGAGGATACTCTGGTGATGAGGATACTCTGGTGATGAGGATACTCTGGTGATGAGGATACTCTGGTGATGAGGATACTCTGGTGATGAGGATACTCTGGTGATGAGGATACTCTGGTGATGAGGATACTCTGGTGATGAGGATACTCTGGTGATGAGGATACTCTGGTGATGAGGATACTCTGGTGATGAGGATACTCTGGTGATGAGGATACTCTGGTGATGAGGATACTCTGGTGATGAGGATACTCTGGTGATGAGGATACTCTGGTGATGAGGATACTCTGGTGATGAGGATACTCTGGTGATGAGGATACTCTGGTGATGAGGATACTCTGGTGATGAGGATACTCTGGTGATGAGGATACTCTGGTGATGAGGATACTCTGGTGATGAGGATACTCTGGTGATGAGGATACTCTGGTGATGAGGATACTCTGGTGATGAGGATACTCTGGTGATGAGGATACTCTGGTGATGAGGATACTCTGGTGATGAGGATACTCTGGTGATGAGGATACTCTGGTGATGAGGATACTCTGGTGATGAGGATACTCTGGTGATGAGGATACTCTGGTGATGAGGATACTCTGGTGATGAGGATACTCTGGTGATGAGGATACTCTGGTGATGAGGATACTCTGGTGATGAGGATACTCTGGTGATGAGGATACTCTGGTGATGAGGATACTCTGGTGATGAGGATACTCTGGTGATGAGGATACTCTGGTGATGAGGATACTCTGGTGATGAGGATACTCTGGTGATGAGGATACTCTGGTGATGAGGATACTCTGGTGATGAGGATACTCTGGTGATGAGGATACTCTGGTGATGAGGATACTCTGGTGATGAGGATACTCTGGTGATGAGGATACTCTGGTGATGAGGATACTCTGGTGATGAGGATACTCTGGTGATGAGGATACTCTGGTGATGAGGATACTCTGGTGATGAGGATACTCTGGTGATGAGGATACTCTGGTGATGAGGATACTCTGGTGATGAGGATACTCTGGTGATGAGGATACTCTGGTGATGAGGATACTCTGGTGATGAGGATACTCTGGTGATGAGGATACTCTGGTGATGAGGATACTCTGGTGATGAGGATACTCTGGTGATGAGGATACTCTGGTGATGAGGATACTCTGGTGATGAGGATACTCTGGTGATGAGGATACTCTGGTGATGAGGATACTCTGGTGATGAGGATACTCTGGTGATGAGGATACTCTGGTGATGAGGATACTCTGGTGATGAGGATACTCTGGTGATGAGGATACTCTGGTGATGAGGATACTCTGGTGATGAGGATACTCTGGTGATGAGGATACTCTGGTGATGAGGATACTCTGGTGATGAGGATACTCTGGTGATGAGGATACTCTGGTGATGAGGATACTCTGGTGATGAGGATACTCTGGTGATGAGGATACTCTGGTGATGAGGATACTCTGGTGATGAGGATACTCTGGTGATGAGGATACTCTGGTGATGAGGATACTCTGGTGATGAGGATACTCTGGTGATGAGGATACTCTGGTGATGAGGATACTCTGGTGATGAGGATACTCTGGTGATGAGGATACTCTGGTGATGAGGATACTCTGGTGATGAGGATACTCTGGTGATGAGGATACTCTGGTGATGAGGATACTCTGGTGATGAGGATACTCTGGTGATGAGGATACTCTGGTGATGAGGATACTCTGGTGATGAGGATACTCTGGTGATGAGGATACTCTGGTGATGAGGATACTCTGGTGATGAGGATACTCTGGTGATGAGGATACTCTGGTGATGAGATACTCTGGTGATGAGGATACTCTGGTGATGAGGATACTCTGGTGATGAGGATACTCTGGTGATGAGGATACTCTGGTGATGAGGATACTCTGGTGATGAGGATACTCTGGTGATGAGGATACTCTGGTGATGAGGATACTCTGGTGATGAGGATACTCTGGTGATGAGGATACTCTGGTGATGAGGATACTCTGGTGATGAGGATACTCTGGTGATGAGGATACTCTGGTGATGAGGATACTCTGGTGATGAGGATACTCTGGTGATGAGGATACTCTGGTGATGAGGATACTCTGGTGATGAGGATACTCTGGTGATGAGGATACTCTGGTGATGAAGATACTCTGGTGATGAGGATACTCTGGTGATGAGATACTCTGGTGATGAGGATACTCTGGTGATGAGGATACTCTGGTGATGAGGATACTCTGGTGATGAGGATACTCTGGTGATGAGGATACTCTGGTGATGAGGATACTCTGGTGATGAGGATACTCTGGTGATGAGGATACTCTGGTGATGAGGATACTCTGGTGATGAGGATACTCTGGTGATGAGGATACTCTGGTGATGAGGATACTCTGGTGATGAGGATACTCTGGTGATGAGGATACTCTGGTGATGAGGATACTCTGGTGATGAGGATACTCTGGTGATGAGGATACTCTGGTGATGAGGATACTCTGGTGATGAGGATACTCTGGTGATGAGGATACTCTGGTGATGAGGATGATATACTCTGGTGATGAGGATACTCTGGTGATGAGGATACTCTGGTGATGAGGATACTCTGGTGATGAGGATACTCTGGTGATGAGGATACTCTGGTGATGAGGATACTCTGGTGATGAGGATACTCTGGTGATGAGGATACTCTGGTGATGAGGATACTCTGGTGATGAGGATACTCTGGTGATGAGGATACTCTGGTGATGAGGATACTCTGGTGATGAGGATACTCTGGTGATGAGGATACTCTGGTGATGAAGATACTCTGGTGATGAGGATACTCTGGTGATGAGGATACTCTGGTGATGAGGATACTCTGGTGATGAAGATACTCTGGTGATGAGGATACTCTGGTGATGAAGATACTCTGGTGATGAGGATACTCTGGTGATGAGGATACTCTGGTGATGAAGATACTCTGGTGATGAGGATACTCTGGTGATGTAGATACTCTGGTGATGATGATACTCTGGTGATGAGATACTCTGGTGATGAGATACTCTGGTGATGAGGATACTCTGGTGATGAGGATACTCTGGTGATGAGGATACTCTGGTGATGAGGATACTCTGGTGATGAGGATACTCTGGTGATGAGGATACTCTGGTGATGAGGATACTCTGGTGATGAGGATACTCTGGTGATGAGGATACTCTGGTGATGAGGATACTCTGGTGATGAGGATACTCTGGTGATGAGGATACTCTGGTGATGAGGATACTCTGGTGATGAGGATACTCTGGTGATGAGGATACTCTGGTGATGAGGATACTCTGGTGATGAGGATACTCTGGTGATGAGGATACTCTGGTGATGAGGATACTCTGGTGATGAGGATACTCTGGTGATGAGGATACTCTGGTGATGAGGATACTCTGGTGATGAGGATACTCTGGTGATGAGGATACTCTGGTGATGAGGATACTCTGGTGATGAGGATACTCTGGTGATGAGGATACTCTGGTGATGAGGATACTCTGGTGATGAGGATACTCTGGTGATGAGGATACTCTGGTGATGAGGATACTCTGGTGATGAGGATACTCTGGTGATGAGGATACTCTGGTGATGAGGATACTCTGGTGATGAGGATACTCTGGTGATGAGGATACTCTGGTGATGAGGATACTCTGGTGATGAGGATACTCTGGTGATGAGGATACTCTGGTGATGAGGATACTCTGGTGATGAGGATACTCTGGTGATGAGGATACTCTGGTGATGAGGATACTCTGGTGATGAGGATACTCTGGTGATGAGGATACTCTGGTGATGAGGATACTCTGGTGATGAGGATACTCTGGTGATGAGGATACTCTGGTGATGAGGATACTCTGGTGATGAGGATACTCTGGTGATGAGGATACTCTGGTGATGAGGATACTCTGGTGATGAGGATACTCTGGTGATGAGGATACTCTGGTGATGAGGATACTCTGGTGATGAGGATACTCTGGTGATGAGGATACTCTGGTGATGAGGATACTCTGGTGATGAGGATACTCTGGTGATGAGGATACTCTGGTGATGAGGATACTCTGGTGATGAGGATACTCTGGTGATGAGGATACTCTGGTGATGAGGATACTCTGGTGATGAGGATACTCTGGTGATGAGGATACTCTGGTGATGAGGATACTCTGGTGATGAGGATACTCTGGTGATGAGGATACTCTGGTGATGAGGATACTCTGGTGATGAGGATACTCTGGTGATGAGGATACTCTGGTGATGAGGATACTCTGGTGATGAGGATACTCTGGTGATGAGGATACTCTGGTGATGAGGATACTCTGGTGATGAGGATACTCTGGTGATGAGGATACTCTGGTGATGAGGATACTCTGGTGATGAGGATACTCTGGTGATGAGGATACTCTGGTGATGAGGATACTCTGGTGATGAGGATACTCTGGTGATGAGGATACTCTGGTGATGAGGATACTCTGGTGATGAGGATACTCTGGTGATGAGGATACTCTGGTGATGAGGATACTCTGGTGATGAGGATACTCTGGTGATGAGGATACTCTGGTGATGAGGATACTCTGGTGATGAGGATACTCTGGTGATGAGGATACTCTGGTGATGAGGATACTCTGGTGATGAGGATACTCTGGTGATGAGGATACTCTGGTGATGAGGATACTCTGGTGATGAGATACTCTGGTGATGAGGATACTCTGGTGATGAGGATACTCTGGTGATGAGGATACTCTGGTGATGAGGATACTCTGGTGATGAGGATACTCTGGTGATGAGGATACTCTGGTGATGAGGATACTCTGGTGATGAGGATACTCTGGTGATGAGGATACTCTGGTGATGAGGATACTCTGGTGATGAGGATACTCTGGTGATGAGGATACTCTGGTGATGAGGATACTCTGGTGATGAGGATACTCTGGTGATGAGGATACTCTGGTGATGAGATACTCTGGTGATGAGGATACTCTGGTGATGAGGATACTCTGGTGATGAGGATACTCTGGTGATGAGGATACTCTGGTGATGAGGATACTCTGGTGATGAGGATACTCTGGTGATGAGGATACTCTGGTGATGAGGATACTCTGGTGATGAGGATACTCTGGTGATGAGGATACTCTGGTGATGAGGATACTCTGGTGATGAGGATACTCTGGTGATGAGGATACTCTGGTGATGAGGATACTCTGGTGATGAGGATACTCTGGTGATGAGGATACTCTGGTGATGAGGATACTCTGGTGATGAGGATACTCTGGTGATGAGGATACTCTGGTGATGAGGATACTCTGGTGATGAGGATACTCTGGTGATGAGATACTCTGGTGATGAGGATACTCTGGTGATGAGGATACTCTGGTGATGAGGATACTCTGGTGATGAGGATACTCTGGTGATGAGGATACTCTGGTGATGAGGATACTCTGGTGATGAGGATACTCTGGTGATGAGGATACTCTGGTGATGAGGATACTCTGGTGATGAGGATACTCTGGTGATGAGGATACTCTGGTGATGAGGATACTCTGGTGATGAGGATACTCTGGTGATGAGGATACTCTGGTGATGAGGATACTCTGGTGATGAGGATACTCTGGTGATGAGGATACTCTGGTGATGAGGATACTCTGGTGATGAGGATACTCTGGTGATGAGGATACTCTGGTGATGAGGATACTCTGGTGATGAGGATACTCTGGTGATGAGGATACTCTGGTGATGAGGATACTCTGGTGATGAGGATACTCTGGTGATGAGGATACTCTGGTGATGAGGATACTCTGGTGATGAGGATACTCTGGTGATGAGGATACTCTGGTGATGAGGATACTCTGGTGATGAGGATACTCTGGTGATGAGGATACTCTGGTGATGAGGATACTCTGGTGATGAGGATACTCTGGTGATGAGGATACTCTGGTGATGAGGATACTCTGGTGATGAGGATACTCTGGTGATGAGGATACTCTGGTGATGAGGATACTCTGGTGATGAAGATACTCTGTTGATGAGGATACTCTGGTGATGAGGATACTCTGGTGATGAGATACTCTGGTGATGAGGATACTCTGGTGATGAGGATACTCTGGTGATGAGGATACTCTGGTGATGAGATACTCTGGTGATGAGGATACTCTGGTGATGAGGATACTCTGGTGATGAGGATACTCTGGTGATGAGGATACTCTGGTGATGAGGATACTCTGGTGATGAGGATACTCTGGTGATGAGGATACTCTGGTGATGAGGATACTCTGGTGATGAGGATACTCTGGTGATGAGGATACTCTGGTGATGAGGATACTCTGGTGATGAGGATACTCTGGTGATGAGGATACTCTGGTGATGAGGATACTCTGGTGATGAGGATACTCTGGTGATGAGGATACTCTGGTGATGAGGATACTCTGGTGATGAGGATACTCTGGTGATGAGGATACTCTGGTGATGAGGATACTCTGGTGATGAGGATACTCTGGTGATGAGGATACTCTGGTGATGAGGATACTCTGGTGATGAGGATACTCTGGTGATGAGGATACTCTGGTGATGAGGATACTCTGGTGATGAGGATACTCTGGTGATGAGGATACTCTGGTGATGAGGATACTCTGGTGATGAGGATACTCTGGTGATGAGGATACTCTGGTGATGAGGATACTCTGGTGATGAGGATACTCTGGTGATGAGGATACTCTGGTGATGAGGATACTCTGGTGATGAGGATACTCTGGTGATGAGATACTCTGGTGATGAGGATACTCTGGTGATGAGGATACTCTGGTGATGAGGATACTCTGGTGATGAGGATACTCTGGTGATGAGGATACTCTGGTGATGAGGATACTCTGGTGATGAGGATACTCTGGTGATGAGGATACTCTGGTGATGAGGATACTCTGGTGATGAGGATACTCTGGTGATGAGGATACTCTGGTGATGAGGATACTCTGGTGATGAGGATACTCTGGTGATGAGGATACTCTGGTGATGAGGATACTCTGGTGATGAGGATACTCTGGTGATGAGGATACTCTGGTGATGAGGATACTCTGGTGATGAGGATACTCTGGTGATGAGGATACTCTGGTGATGAGGATACTCTGGTGATGAGGATACTCTGGTGATGAGGATACTCTGGTGATGAGGATACTCTGGTGATGAGGATACTCTGGTGATGAGGATACTCTGGTGATGAGGATACTCTGGTGATGAGGATACTCTGGTGATGAGGATACTCTGGTGATGAGGATACTCTGGTGATGAGGATACTCTGGTGATGAGGATACTCTGGTGATGAGGATACTCTGGTGATGAGGATACTCTGGTGATGAGGATACTCTGGTGATGAGGATACTCTGGTGATGAGGATACTCTGGTGATGAGGATACTCTGGTGATGAGGATACTCTGGTGATGAGGATACTCTGGTGATGAGGATACTCTGGTGATGAGGATACTCTGGTGATGAGGATACTCTGGTGATGAGGATACTCTGGTGATGAGGATACTCTGGTGATGAGGATACTCTGGTGATGAGGATACTCTGGTGATGAGGATACTCTGGTGATGAGGATACTCTGGTGATGAGGATACTCTGGTGATGAGGATACTCTGGTGATGAGGATACTCTGGTGATGAGGATACTCTGGTGATGAGGATACTCTGGTGATGAGGATACTCTGGTGATGAGGATACTCTGGTGATGAGGATACTCTGGTGATGAGGATACTCTGGTGATGAGGATACTCTGGTGATGAGGATACTCTGGTGATGAGGATACTCTGGTGATGAGGATACTCTGGTGATGAGGATACTCTGGTGATGAGGATACTCTGGTGATGAGGATACTCTGGTGATGAGGATACTCTGGTGATGAGGATACTCTGGTGATGAGGATACTCTGGTGATGAGGATACTCTGGTGATGAGGATACTCTGGTGATGAGGATACTCTGGTGATGAGGATACTCTGGTGATGAGGATACTCTGGTGATGAGGATACTCTGGTGATGAGGATACTCTGGTGATGAGGATACTCTGGTGATGAGGATACTCTGGTGATGAGGATACTCTGGTGATGAGGATACTCTGGTGATGAGGATACTCTGGTGATGAGGATACTCTGGTGATGAGGATACTCTGGTGATGAGGATACTCTGGTGATGAGGATACTCTGGTGATGAGGATACTCTGGTGATGAGGATACTCTGGTGATGAGGATACTCTGGTGATGAGGATACTCTGGTGATGAAGATACTCTGGTGATGAGGATACTCTGGTGATGAGGATACTCTGGTGATGAGGATACTCTGGTGATGAGGATACTCTGGTGATGAGGATACTCTGGTGATGAGGATACTCTGGTGATGAGGATACTCTGGTGATGAGGATACTCTGGTGATGAGGATACTCTGGTGATGAGGATACTCTGGTGATGAGGATACTCTGGTGATGAGGATACTCTGGTGATGAGGATACTCTGGTGATGAGGATACTCTGGTGATGAGGATACTCTGGTGATGAGGATACTCTGGTGATGAGGATACTCTGGTGATGAGGATACTCTGGTGATGAGGATACTCTGGTGATGAGGATACTCTGGTGATGAGGATACTCTGGTGATGAGGATACTCTGGTGATGAGGATACTCTGGTGATGAGGATACTCTGGTGATGAGGATACTCTGGTGATGAGGATACTCTGGTGATGAGGATACTCTGGTGATGAGGATACTCTGGTGATGAGGATACTCTGGTGATGAGGATACTCTGGTGATGAGGATACTCTGGTGATGAGATACTCTGGTGATGAGGATACTCTGGTGATGAGGATACTCTGGTGATGAGGATACTCTGGTGATGAGGATACTCTGGTGATGAGGATACTCTGGTGATGAGGATACTCTGGTGATGAGGATACTCTGGTGATGAGGATACTCTGGTGATGAGGATACTCTGGTGATGAGGATACTCTGGTGATGAGGATACTCTGGTGATGAGGATACTCTGGTGATGAGGATACTCTGGTGATGAGGATACTCTGGTGATGAGGATACTCTGGTGATGAGGATACTCTGGTGATGAGGATACTCTGGTGATGAGGATACTCTGGTGATGAGGATACTCTGGTGATGAGGATACTCTGGTGATGAGGATACTCTGGTGATGAGGATACTCTGGTGATGAGGATACTCTGGTGATGAGGATACTCTGGTGATGAGGATACTCTGGTGATGAGGATACTCTGGTGATGAGGATACTCTGGTGATGAGGATACTCTGGTGATGAGGATACTCTGGTGATGAGGATACTCTGGTGATGAGGATACTCTGGTGATGAGGATACTCTGGTGATGAGGATACTCTGGTGATGAGGATACTCTGGTGATGAGGATACTCTGGTGATGAGGATACTCTGGTGATGAGGATACTCTGGTGATGAGGATACTCTGGTGATGAGGATACTCTGGTGATGAGGATACTCTGGTGATGAGGATACTCTGGTGATGAGGATACTCTGGTGATGAGGATACTCTGGTGATGAGGATACTCTGGTGATGAGGATACTCTGGTGATGAGGATACTCTGGTGATGAGGATACTCTGGTGATGAGGATACTCTGGTGATGAGGATACTCTGGTGATGAGGATACTCTGGTGATGAGGATACTCTGGTGATGAGGATACTCTGGTGATGAGGATACTCTGGTGATGAGGATACTCTGGTGATGAGGATACTCTGGTGATGAGGATACTCTGGTGATGAGGATACTCTGGTGATGAGGATACTCTGGTGATGAGGATACTCTGGTGATGAGATACTCTGGTGATGAGGATACTCTGGTGATGAGGATACTCTGGTGATGAGGATACTCTGGTGATGAGGATACTCTGGTGATGAGGATACTCTGGTGATGAGGATACTCTGGTGATGAGGATACTCTGGTGATGAGGATACTCTGGTGATGAGGATACTCTGGTGATGAGGATACTCTGGTGATGAGGATACTCTGGTGATGAGGATACTCTGGTGATGAGGATACTCTGGTGATGAGGATACTCTGGTGATGAGGATACTCTGGTGATGAGGATACTCTGGTGATGAGGATACTCTGGTGATGAGGATACTCTGGTGATGAGGATACTCTGGTGATGAGGATACTCTGGTGATGAGGATACTCTGGTGATGAGGATACTCTGGTGATGAGGATACTCTGGTGATGAGGATACTCTGGTGATGAGGATACTCTGGTGATGAGGATACTCTGGTGATGAGGATACTCTGGTGATGAGGATACTCTGGTGATGAGGATACTCTGGTGATGAGGATACTCTGGTGATGAGGATACTCTGGTGATGAGGATACTCTGGTGATGAGGATACTCTGGTGATGAGGATACTCTGGTGATGAGGATACTCTGGTGATGAGGATACTCTGGTGATGAGGATACTCTGGTGATGAGGATACTCTGGTGATGAGGATACTCTGGTGATGAGGATACTCTGGTGATGAGGATACTCTGGTGATGAGGATACTCTGGTGATGAGGATACTCTGGTGATGAGGATACTCTGGTGATGAGGATACTCTGGTGATGAGGATACTCTGGTGATGAGGATACTCTGGTGATGAGGATACTCTGGTGATGAGGATACTCTGGTGATGAGGATACTCTGGTGATGAGGATACTCTGGTGATGAGGATACTCTGGTGATGAGGATACTCTGGTGATGAGATACTCTGGTGATGAGGATACTCTGGTGATGAGGATACTCTGGTGATGAGGATACTCTGGTGATGAGGATACTCTGGTGATGAGGATACTCTGGTGATGAGGATACTCTGGTGATGAGGATACTCTGGTGATGAGGATACTCTGGTGATGAGGATACTCTGGTGATGAGGATACTCTGGTGATGAGGATACTCTGGTGATGAGGATACTCTGGTGATGAGGATACTCTGGTGATGAGGATACTCTGGTGATGAGGATACTCTGGTGATGAGGATACTCTGGTGATGAGGATACTCTGGTGATGAGGATACTCTGGTGATGAGGATACTCTGGTGATGAGGATACTCTGGTGATGAGGATACTCTGGTGATGAGGATACTCTGGTGATGAGGATACTCTGGTGATGAGGATACTCTGGTGATGAGGATACTCTGGTGATGAGGATACTCTGGTGATGAGGATACTCTGGTGATGAGGATACTCTGGTGATGAGGATACTCTGGTGATGAGATACTCTGGTGATGAGGATACTCTGGTGATGAGGATACTCTGGTGATGAGGATACTCTGGTGATGAGGATACTCTGGTGATGAGGATACTCTGGTGATGAGGATACTCTGGTGATGAGGATACTCTGGTGATGAGGATACTCTGGTGATGAGGATACTCTGGTGATGAGGATACTCTGGTGATGAGGATACTCTGGTGATGAGGATACTCTGGTGATGAGGATACTCTGGTGATGAGGATACTCTGGTGATGAGGATACTCTGGTGATGAGGATACTCTGGTGATGAGGATACTCTGGTGATGAGGATACTCTGGTGATGAGGATACTCTGGTGATGAGGATACTCTGGTGATGAGGATACTCTGGTGATGAGGATACTCTGGTGATGAGGATACTCTGGTGATGAGGATACTCTGGTGATGAGGATACTCTGGTGATGAGGATACTCTGGTGATGAGGATACTCTGGTGATGAGGATACTCTGGTGATGAGATACTCTGGTGATGAGGATACTCTGGTGATGAGGATACTCTGGTGATGAGGATACTCTGGTGATGAGGATACTCTGGTGATGAGGATACTCTGGTGATGAGGATACTCTGGTGATGAGGATACTCTGGTGATGAGGATACTCTGGTGATGAGGATACTCTGGTGATGAGGATACTCTGGTGATGAGGATACTCTGGTGATGAGGATACTCTGGTGATGAGGATACTCTGGTGATGAGGATACTCTGGTGATGAGGATACTCTGGTGATGAGGATACTCTGGTGATGAGGATACTCTGGTGATGAGGATACTCTGGTGATGAGGATACTCTGGTGATGAGGATACTCTGGTGATGAGGATACTCTGGTGATGAGGATACTCTGGTGATGAGGATACTCTGGTGATGAGGATACTCTGGTGATGAGGATACTCTGGTGATGAGGATACTCTGGTGATGAGGATACTCTGGTGATGAGGATACTCTGGTGATGAGGATACTCTGGTGATGAGGATACTCTGGTGATGAGGATACTCTGGTGATGAGGATACTCTGGTGATGAGGATACTCTGGTGATGAGGATACTCTGGTGATGAGGATACTCTGGTGATGAGGATACTCTGGTGATGAGGATACTCTGGTGATGAGGATACTCTGGTGATGAGGATACTCTGGTGATGAGGATACTCTGGTGATGAGGATACTCTGGTGATGAGGATACTCTGGTGATGAGGATACTCTGGTGATGAGGATACTCTGGTGATGAGGATACTCTGGTGATGAGGATACTCTGGTGATGAGGATACTCTGGTGATGAGGATACTCTGGTGATGAGGATACTCTGGTGATGAGGATACTCTGGTGATGAGGATACTCTGGTGATGAGGATACTCTGGTGATGAGGATACTCTGGTGATGAGGATACTCTGGTGATGAGGATACTCTGGTGATGAGGATACTCTGGTGATGAGATACTCTGGTGATGAGGATACTCTGGTGATGAGGATACTCTGGTGATGAGGATACTCTGGTGATGAGGATACTCTGGTGATGAGGATACTCTGGTGATGAGGATACTCTGGTGATGAGGATACTCTGGTGATGAGGATACTCTGGTGATGAGGATACTCTGGTGATGAGGATACTCTGGTGATGAGGATACTCTGGTGATGAGGATACTCTGGTGATGAGGATACTCTGGTGATGAGGATACTCTGGTGATGAGGATACTCTGGTGATGAGGATACTCTGGTGATGAGGATACTCTGGTGATGAGGATACTCTGGTGATGAGGATACTCTGGTGATGAGGATACTCTGGTGATGAGGATACTCTGGTGATGAGGATACTCTGGTGATGAGGATACTCTGGTGATGAGGATACTCTGGTGATGAGGATACTCTGGTGATGAGGATACTCTGGTGATGAGGATACTCTGGTGATGAGGATACTCTGGTGATGAGGATACTCTGGTGATGAGGATACTCTGGTGATGAGGATACTCTGGTGATGAGGATACTCTGGTGATGAGGATACTCTGGTGATGAGGATACTCTGGTGATGAGGATACTCTGGTGATGAGGATACTCTGGTGATGAGGATACTCTGGTGATGAGGATACTCTGGTGATGAGGATACTCTGGTGATGAGGATACTCTGGTGATGAGGATACTCTGGTGATGAGGATACTCTGGTGATGAGGATACTCTGGTGATGAGGATACTCTGGTGATGAGGATACTCTGGTGATGAGGATACTCTGGTGATGAGGATACTCTGGTGATGAGGATACTCTGGTGATGAGGATACTCTGGTGATGAGGATACTCTGGTGATGAGGATACTCTGGTGATGAGGATACTCTGGTGATGAGGATACTCTGGTGATGAGGATACTCTGGTGATGAGGATACTCTGGTGATGAGGATACTCTGGTGATGAGGATACTCTGGTGATGAGGATACTCTGGTGATGAGGATACTCTGGTGATGAGGATACTCTGGTGATGAGGATACTCTGGTGATGAGGATACTCTGGTGATGAGGATACTCTGGTGATGAGGATACTCTGGTGATGAGGATACTCTGGTGATGAGGATACTCTGGTGATGAGGATACTCTGGTGATGAGGATACTCTGGTGATGAGGATACTCTGGTGATGAGGATACTCTGGTGATGAGGATACTCTGGTGATGAGGATACTCTGGTGATGAGGATACTCTGGTGATGAGGATACTCTGGTGATGAGGATACTCTGGTGATGAGGATACTCTGGTGATGAGGATACTCTGGTGATGAGGATACTCTGGTGATGAGGATACTCTGGTGATGAGGATACTCTGGTGATGAGGATACTCTGGTGATGAGGATACTCTGGTGATGAGGATACTCTGGTGATGAGGATACTCTGGTGATGAGGATACTCTGGTGATGAGGATACTCTGGTGATGAGGATACTCTGGTGATGAGGATACTCTGGTGATGAGGATACTCTGGTGATGAGGATACTCTGGTGATGAGGATACTCTGGTGATGAGGATACTCTGGTGATGAGGATACTCTGGTGATGAGGATACTCTGGTGATGAGGATACTCTGGTGATGAGGATACTCTGGTGATGAGGATACTCTGGTGATGAGGATACTCTGGTGATGAGGATACTCTGGTGATGAGGATACTCTGGTGATGAGGATACTCTGGTGATGAGGATACTCTGGTGATGAGGATACTCTGGTGATGAGGATACTCTGGTGATGAGGATACTCTGGTGATGAGGATACTCTGGTGATGAGGATACTCTGGTGATGAGGATACTCTGGTGATGAGGATACTCTGGTGATGAGGATACTCTGGTGATGAGGATACTCTGGTGATGAGGATACTCTGGTGATGAGGATACTCTGGTGATGAGGATACTCTGGTGATGAGGATACTCTGGTGATGAGGATACTCTGGTGATGAGGATACTCTGGTGATGAGGATACTCTGGTGATGAGGATACTCTGGTGATGAGGATACTCTGGTGATGAGATACTCTGGTGATGAGGATACTCTGGTGATGAGGATACTCTGGTGATGAGGATACTCTGGTGATGAGGATACTCTGGTGATGAGGATACTCTGGTGATGAGGATACTCTGGTGATGAGGATACTCTGGTGATGAGGATACTCTGGTGATGAGGATACTCTGGTGATGAGGATACTCTGGTGATGAGGATACTCTGGTGATGAGGATACTCTGGTGATGAGGATACTCTGGTGATGAGGATACTCTGGTGATGAGGATACTCTGGTGATGAGGATACTCTGGTGATGAGGATACTCTGGTGATGAGGATACTCTGGTGATGAAGATACTCTGGTGATGAGGATACTCTGGTGATGAGGATACTCTGGTGATGAGGATACTCTGGTGATGAGGATACTCTGGTGATGAGGATACTCTGGTGATGAGGATACTCTGGTGATGAGGATACTCTGGTGATGAGGATACTCTGGTGATGAGGATACTCTGGTGATGAGGATACTCTGGTGATGAGGATACTCTGGTGATGAGGATACTCTGGTGATGAGGATACTCTGGTGATGAGGATACTCTGGTGATGAGGATACTCTGGTGATGAGGATACTCTGGTGATGAGGATACTCTGGTGATGAGGATACTCTGGTGATGAGGATACTCTGGTGATGAGGATACTCTGGTGATGAGGATACTCTGGTGATGAGGATACTCTGGTGATGAGGATACTCTGGTGATGAGGATACTCTGGTGATGAGGATACTCTGGTGATGAGGATACTCTGGTGATGAGGATACTCTGGTGATGAGGATACTCTGGTGATGAGGATACTCTGGTGATGAGGATACTCTGGTGATGAGGATACTCTGGTGATGAGGATACTCTGGTGATGAGGATACTCTGGTGATGAGGATACTCTGGTGATGAGGATACTCTGGTGATGAGGATACTCTGGTGATGAGGATACTCTGGTGATGAGGATACTCTGGTGATGAGGATACTCTGGTGATGAGATACTCTGGTGATGAGGATACTCTGGTGATGAGGATACTCTGGTGATGAGGATACTCTGGTGATGAGGATACTCTGGTGATGAGGATACTCTGGTGATGAGGATACTCTGGTGATGAGGATACTCTGGTGATGAGGATACTCTGGTGATGAGGATACTCTGGTGATGAGGATACTCTGGTGATGAGGATACTCTGGTGATGAGGATACTCTGGTGATGAGGATACTCTGGTGATGAGGATACTCTGGTGATGAGGATACTCTGGTGATGAGGATACTCTGGTGATGAGGATACTCTGGTGATGAGGATACTCTGGTGATGAGGATACTCTGGTGATGAGGATACTCTGGTGATGAGGATACTCTGGTGATGAGGATACTCTGGTGATGAGGATACTCTGGTGATGAGGATACTCTGGTGATGAGGATACTCTGGTGATGAGGATACTCTGGTGATGAGGATACTCTGGTGATGAGGATACTCTGGTGATGAGGATACTCTGGTGATGAAGATACTCTGGTGATGAGGATACTCTGGTGATGAGGATACTCTGGTGATGAGGATACTCTGGTGATGAGGATACTCTGGTGATGAGGATACTCTGGTGATGAGGATACTCTGGTGATGAGGATACTCTGGTGATGAGGATACTCTGGTGATGAGGATACTCTGGTGATGAGGATACTCTGGTGATGAGGATACTCTGGTGATGAGGATACTCTGGTGATGAGGATACTCTGGTGATGAAGATACTCTGGTGATGAGGATACTCTGGTGATGAGGATACTCTGGTGATGAGGATACTCTGGTGATGAGGATACTCTGGTGATGAGGATACTCTGGTGATGAGGATACTCTGGTGATGAGGATACTCTGGTGATGAGGATACTCTGGTGATGAGGATACTCTGGTGATGAGGATACTCTGGTGATGAGATACTCTGGTGATGAGGATACTCTGGTGATGAGGATACTCTGGTGATGAGGATACTCTGGTGATGAGGATACTCTGGTGATGAGGATACTCTGGTGATGAGGATACTCTGGTGATGAGGATACTCTGGTGATGAGGATACTCTGGTGATGAGGATACTCTGGTGATGAGGATACTCTGGTGATGAGGATACTCTGGTGATGAGGATACTCTGGTGATGAGGATACTCTGGTGATGAGGATACTCTGGTGATGAGGATACTCTGGTGATGAGGATACTCTGGTGATGAGGATACTCTGGTGATGAGGATACTCTGGTGATGAGGATACTCTGGTGATGAGGATACTCTGGTGATGAGGATACTCTGGTGATGAGGATACTCTGGTGATGAGGATACTCTGGTGATGAGGATACTCTGGTGATGAGGATACTCTGGTGATGAGGATACTCTGGTGATGAGGATACTCTGGTGATGAGGATACTCTGGTGATGAGGATACTCTGGTGATGAGGATACTCTGGTGATGAGGATACTCTGGTGATGAGGATACTCTGGTGATGAGGATACTCTGGTGATGAGGATACTCTGGTGATGAGGATACTCTGGTGATGAGGATACTCTGGTGATGAGGATACTCTGGTGATGAGGATACTCTGGTGATGAGGATACTCTGGTGATGAGGATACTCTGGTGATGAGGATACTCTGGTGATGAGGATACTCTGGTGATGAGGATACTCTGGTGATGAGGATACTCTGGTGATGAGGATACTCTGGTGATGAGGATACTCTGGTGATGAGGATACTCTGGTGATGAGGATACTCTGGTGATGAGGATACTCTGGTGATGAGGATACTCTGGTGATGAGGATACTCTGGTGATGAGGATACTCTGGTGATGAGGATACTCTGGTGATGAGGATACTCTGGTGATGAGGATACTCTGGTGATGAGGATACTCTGGTGATGAGGATACTCTGGTGATGAGGATACTCTGGTGATGAGGATACTCTGGTGATGAGGATACTCTGGTGATGAGGATACTCTGGTGATGAGGATACTCTGGTGATGAGGATACTCTGGTGATGAGGATACTCTGGTGATGAGGATACTCTGGTGATGAGGATACTCTGGTGATGAGGATACTCTGGTGATGAGGATACTCTGGTGATGAGGATACTCTGGTGATGAGGATACTCTGGTGATGAAGATACTCTGGTGATGAGGATACTCTGGTGATGAGATACTCTGGTGATGAGGATACTCTGGTGATGAGGATACTCTGGTGATGAAGATACTCTGGTGATGAGGATACTCTGGTGATGAGGATACTCTGGTGATGAGGATACTCTGGTGATGAGGATACTCTGGTGATGAAGATACTCTGGTGATGAGGATACTCTGGTGATGAGGATACTCTGGTGATGAGGATACTCTGGTGATGAGGATACTCTGGTGATGAGATACTCTGGTGATGAAGATACTCTGGTGATGAGGATACTCTGGTGATGAGGATACTCTGGTGATGAGGATACTCTGGTGATGAGGATACTCTGGTGATGAGGATACTCTGGTGATGAAGATACTCTGGTGATGAGGATACTCTGGTGATGAGGATACTCTGGTGATGATGATACTCTGGTGATGAGGATACTCTGGTGATGAGGATACTCTGGTGATGAGGATACTCTGGTGATGAGATACTCTGGTGATGAGGATACTCTGGTGATGAGGATACTCTGGTGATGAGGATACTCTGGTGATGAGGATACTCTGGTGATGAGGATACTCTGGTGATGAAGATACTCTGGTGATGAGGATACTCTGGTGATGAGATACTCTGGTGATGAGGATACTCTGGTGATGAGGATACTCTGGTGATGAGATACTCTGGTGATGAAGATACTCTGGTGATGAGGATACTCTGGTGATGAAGATACTCTGGTGATGAGATACTCTGGTGATGAGGATACTCTGGTGATGAGGATACTCTGGTGATGAGGATACTCTGGTGATGAGGATACTCTGGTGATGAGGATACTCTGGTGATGAGGATACTCTGGTGATGAAGATACTCTGGTGATGAGGATACTCTGGTGATGAAGATACTCTGGTGATGAGGATACTCTGGTGATGAGATACTCTGGTGATGAGGATACTCTGGTGATGAGGATACTCTGGTGATGAGGATACTCTGGTGATGAGGATACTCTGGTGATGAGGATACTCTGGTGATGAGGATACTCTGGTGATGAGGATACTCTGGTGATGAGGATACTCTGGTGATGAGGATACTCTGGTGATGAGGATACTCTGGTGATGAGGATACTCTGGTGATGAAGATACTCTGGTGATGAGGATACTCTGGTGATGAAGATACTCTGGTGATGAGGATACTCTGGTGATGAGATACTCTGGTGATGATGATACTCTGGTGATGAGGATACTCTGGTGGTGAGGATACTCTGGTGATGAGGATACTCTGGTGATGAGGATACTCTGGTGATGAAGATACTCTGGTGATGAGGATACTCTGGTGGTGAGGATACTCTGGTGATGAGGATACTCTGGTGATGAAGATACTCTGGTGATGAGGATACTCTGGTGATGAAGATACTCTGTTGATGAGGATACTCTGGTGATGAAGATACTCTGGTGATGATGATACTCTGGTGATGTAGATACTCTGGTGATGATGATACTCTGGTGATGAGGATACTCTGGTGGTGAGGATACTCTGGTGATGAGGATACTCTGGTGATGAGGATACTCTGGTGATGAGGATACTCTGGTGATGTAGATACTCTGGTGATGATGATAATCTGGTGATGAGGATACTCTGGTGATGTAGATACTCTGGTGATGATGATAATCTGGTGATGTAGATACTCTGGTGATGATGATAATCTGGTGATGAGGATACTCTGGTGATGAGGATACTCTGGTGTGAGGATACTCTGGTGATGAGGATACTCTGGTGATGAGGATCATCTGGTGATGAGGATACTCTGTGATTAGTATACTCTGGTGATGAGGATACTCTGGTGACGAGGATACTCTGGTGATGAAGATACTCTGTTGATGAGTATACTCTGGTGGTGAGGATACTCTGGTGACGAGGATACTCTGGTGATGAAGATACTCTGTTGATGAGTATACTCTGGTGATGAAGATACTCTGTTGATGAGGATACTCTGGTGATGTAGATACTCTGGTGATGATGATAATCTGGTGATGAGGATACTCTGGTGATGAAGATACTCTGGTGATGAGGATACTCTGGTGATGAGGATACTCTGGTGATGAGGATACTCTGGTGATGAGGATACTCTGTTGATGAAGATACTCTGTTGATGAGGATACTCTGGTGGTGAGGATACTCTGGTGACGAGGATACTCTGGTGATGAGGATACTCTGGTGATGAGAATACTCTGGTGATGAAGATACTCTGGTGATGAGGATACTCTGGTGATGAGGATACTCTGGTGATGAGGATACTCTGGTGATGAAGATACTCTGGTGATGAGGATACTCTGGTGATGAAGATACTCTGTTGATGAGGATACTCTGGTGATGTAGATACTCTGGTGATGATGATAATCTGGTGATGAGGATACTCTGGTGATGTAGATACTCTGGTGATGATGATAATCTGGTGATGTAGATACTCTGGTGATGATGATAATCTGGTGATGAGGATACTCTGCTGAAGAGGATACTCTGGTGAAGAGGATACTCTGGTGGCGAGCATACTCTGGTGATGAAGATACTCTGTTGATGAGTATACTCTGGTGGTGAGGATACTCTGGTGATGAGGATACTCTGGTGATGAAGATACTCTGTTGATGAGGATACTCTGGTGATGAAGATACTCTGTTGATGAGGATACTCTGGTGATGTAGATACTCTGGTGATGATGATAACTCTGGTGATGAGGATACTCTGGTGATGAAGATACTCTGGTGATGAGGATACTCTGGTGATGAGGATACTCTGGTGATGAGGATACTCTGGTGATGAAGATACTCTGTGATGAGGATACTCTGGTGATGAAGATACTCTGGTGATGATGATACTCTGGTGATGTAGATACTCTGGTGATGATGATACTCTGGTGATGAGGATACTCTGGTGGTGAGGATACTCTGGTGATGAGGATACTCTGGTGATGAGGATACTCTGGTGATGAGGATACTCTGGTGATGAGGATACTCTGGTGATGAGGATACTCTGGTGATGAGGATACTCTGGTGATGAGGATACTCTGGTGATGAGGATACTCTGGTGATGAAGATACTCTGGTGATGAGGATACTCTGGTGATGAGGATACTCTGGTGATGAGGATACTCTGGTGATGAGATACTCTGGTGATGAGGATACTCTGGTGATGAGGATACTCTGGTGATGAGGATACTCTGGTGATGAGGATACTCTGGTGATGAGGATACTCTGGTGATGAAGATACTCTGGTGATGAGGATACTCTGGTGATGAGGATACTCTGGTGATGAGGATACTCTGGTGATGAAGATACTCTGGTGATGAGGATACTCTGGTGATGAAGATACTCTGGTGATGAGGATACTCTGGTGATGAGATACTCTGGTGATGATGATACTCTGGTGATGAGATACTCTGGTGATGAGATACTCTGGTGATGAGGATACTCTGGTGATGAGGATACTCTGGTGATGAGGATACTCTGGTGATGAGGATACTCTGGTGATGAGGATACTCTGGTGATGAGATACTCTGGTGATGATGATACTCTGGTGATGAGGATACTCTGGTGATGAGATACTCTGGTGATGATGATACTCTGGTGATGAGATACTCTGGTGATGATGATACTCTGGTGATGAGGATACTCTGGTGATGAGGATACTCTGGTGATGAGGATACTCTGGTGATGAGGATACTCTGGTGATGAGGATACTCTGGTGATGAGGATACTCTGTGATGAGTATACTCTGGTGGTGAGGATACTCTGGTGACGAGGATACTCTGGTGATGAAGATACTCTGTTGATGAGTATACTCTGGTGGTGAGGATACTCTGGTGACGAGGATACTCTGGTGATGAAGATACTCTGTTGATGAGTATACTCTGGTGATGAAGATACTCTGTTGATGAGGATACTCTGGTGATGTAGATACTCTGGTGATGATGATACTCTGGTGATGAGGATACTCTGGTGATGAAGATACTCTGGTGACGAGGATACTCTGGTGATGAGGATACTCTGGTGATGAGGATACTCTGGTGATGAGGATACTCTGTTGATGAAGATACTCTGTTGATGAGGATACTCTGGTGGTGAGGATACTCTGGTGACGAGGATACTCTGGTGATGAGGATACTCTGGTGATGAGAATACTCTGGTGATGAAGATACTCTGGTGATGAGGATACTCTGGTGATGAGGATACTCTGGTGATGAGGATACTCTGGTGATGAAGATACTCTGTTGATGAGGATACTCTGGTGATGAAGATACTCTGTTGATGAGGATACCTGGTGATGTAGATACTCTGGTGATGATGATAATCTGGTGATGAGGATACTCTGGTGATGTAGATACTCTGGTGATGATGATAATCTGGTGATGTAGATACTCTGGTGATGATGATAATCTGGTGATGAGGATACTCTGCTGAAGAGGATACTCTGGTGAAGAGGATGCTCTGGTGGCGAGCATACTCTGGTGATGAAGATACTCTGTTGATGAGTATACTCTGGTGGTGAGGATACTCTGGTGATGAGGATACTCTGGTGATGAAGATACTCTGTTGATGAGTATACTCTGGTGATGAAGATACTCTGTTGATGAGGATACTCTGGTGATGTAGATACTCTGGTGATGATGATAATCTGGTGATGAGGATACTCTGGTGATGAAGATACTCTGGTGATGAGGATACTCTGGTGATGAGGATACTCTGGTGATGAGGATACTCTGGTGATGAGGATACTCTGGTGATGAGGATACTCTGGTGATGAGGATACTCTGGTGATGAGGATACTCTGGTGATGAGGATACTCTGGTGATGAGGATACTCTGGTGATGAGGATACTCTGGTGATGAGGATACTCTGGTGATGAGGATACTCTGGTGATGAGGATACTCTGGTGATGAGGATACTCTGGTGATGAGGATACTCTGGTGATGAGATACTCTGGTGATGAGGATACTCTGGTGATGAGATACTCTGGTGATGAGGATACTCTGGTGATGAGATACTCTGGTGATGAGGATACTCTGGTGATGAGGATACTCTGGTGATGAGATACTCTGGTGATGAGGATACTCTGGTGATGAGGATACTCTGGTGATGAGGATACTCTGGTGATGAGGATACTCTGGTGATGAGGATACTCTGGTGATGAGGATACTCTGGTGATGAGGATACTCTGGTGATGAGGATACTCTGGTGATGAGGATACTCTGGTGATGAGGATACTCTGGTGATGAGGATACTCTGGTGATGAGGATACTCTGGTGATGAGGATACTCTGGTGATGAGGATACTCTGGTGATGAGGATACTCTGGTGATGAGGATACTCTGGTGATGAGGATACTCTGGTGATGAGGATACTCTGGTGATGAGGATACTCTGGTGATGAGGATACTCTGGTGATGAGGATACTCTGGTGATGAAGATACTCTGGTGATGAGGATACTCTGGTGATGAGGATACTCTGGTGATGAGGATACTCTGGTGATGAGATACTCTGGTGATGAGATACTCTGGTGATGAGGATACTCTGGTGATGAGGATACTCTGGTGATGAGGATACTCTGGTGATGAGGATACTCTGGTGATGAGATACTCTGGTGATGAGGATACTCTGGTGATGAGGATACTCTGGTGATGAGGATACTCTGGTGATGAGGATACTCTGGTGATGAGGATACTCTGGTGATGAGGATACTCTGGTGATGAGGATACTCTGGTGATGAGGATACTCTGGTGATGAGGATACTCTGGTGATGAGGATACTCTGGTGATGAGGATACTCTGGTGATGAGGATACTCTGGTGATGAGGATACTCTGGTGATGAGGATACTCTGGTGATGAGGATACTCTGGTGATGAGGATACTCTGGTGATGAGATACTCTGGTGATGAGGATACTCTGGTGATGAGGATACTCTGGTGATGAGGATACTCTGGTGATGAGGATACTCTGGTGATGAGGATACTCTGGTGATGAGATACTCTGGTGATGAGGATACTCTGGTGATGAGATACTCTGGTGATGAGGATACTCTGGTGATGAGGATACTCTGGTGATGAGGATACTCTGGTGATGAGGATACTCTGGTGATGAGGATACTCTGGTGATGAGGATACTCTGGTGATGAGGATACTCTGGTGATGAGGATACTCTGGTGATGAGGATACTCTGGTGATGAAGATACTCTGGTGATGAGGATACTCTGGTGATGAGGATACTCTGGTGATGAGGATACTCTGGTGATGAGATACTCTGGTGATGATGATACTCTGGTGATGAGGATACTCTGGTGATGAGGATACTCTGGTGATGAGGATACTCTGGTGATGAGGATACTCTGGTGATGAGGATACTCTGGTGATGAGGATACTCTGGTGATGAGGATACTCTGGTGATGAGGATACTCTGGTGATGAGGATACTCTGGTGATGAGGATACTCTGGTGATGAAGATACTCTGGTGATGAGGATACTCTGGTGATGAGGATACTCTGGTGATGAAGATACTCTGGTGATGAGATACTCTGGTGATGAGATACTCTGGTGATGAGGATACTCTGGTGATGAGATACTCTGGTGATGAGGATACTCTGGTGATGAGGATACTCTGGTGATGAGGATACTCTGGTGATGAGGATACTCTGGTGATGAGGATACTCTGGTGATGAGGATACTCTGGTGATGAGGATACTCTGGTGATGAAGATACTCTGGTGATGAGGATACTCTGGTGATGAGGATACTCTGGTGATGAGGATACTCTGGTGATGAGGATACTCTGGTGATGAGGATACTCTGGTGATGAGGATACTCTGGTGATGAGGATACTCTGGTGATGAGGATACTCTGGTGATGATGATACTCTGGTGATGAGGATACTCTGGTGATGAGATACTCTGGTGATGAGGATACTCTGGTGATGAGGATACTCTGGTGATGAGGATACTCTGGTGATGAGGATACTCTGGTGATGAGGATACTCTGGTGATGAGGATACTCTGGTGATGAAGATACTCTGGTGATGAGGATACTCTGGTGATGAGGATACTCTGGTGATGAGGATACTCTGGTGATGAGGATACTCTGGTGATGAGGATACTCTGGTGATGAGATACTCTGGTGATGAGGATACTCTGGTGATGAGGATACTCTGGTGATGAGGATACTCTGGTGATGAGGATACTCTGGTGATGATGATACTCTGGTGATGAGGATACTCTGGTGATGAGGATACTCTGGTGATGAGGATACTCTGGTGATGAGGATACTCTGGTGATGAGGATACTCTGGTGATGAGGATACTCTGGTGATGAGGATACTCTGGTGATGAGGATACTCTGGTGATGAGATACTCTGGTGATGAGATACTCTGGTGATGAGGATACTCTGGTGATGAGGATACTCTGGTGATGAGGATACTCTGGTGATGAGGATACTCTGGTGATGAGGATACTCTGGTGATGAGGATACTCTGGTGATGAGGATACTCTGGTGATGAGGATACTCTGGTGATGAGGATACTCTGGTGATGAGGATACTCTGGTGATGAGGATACTCTGGTGATGAGGATACTCTGGTGATGAGGATACTCTGGTGATGAGGATACTCTGGTGATGAGGATACTCTGGTGATGAGGATACTCTGGTGATGAGGATACTCTGGTGATGAGGATACTCTGGTGATGAGGATACTCTGGTGATGAGGATACTCTGGTGATGAAGATACTCTGGTGATGAGATACTCTGGTGATGAGGATACTCTGGTGATGAGGATACTCTGGTGATGATGATACTCTGGTGATGAGGATACTCTGGTGATGAGGATACTCTGGTGATGAGGATACTCTGGTGATGAGGATACTCTGGTGATGAGGATACTCTGGTGATGAGGATACTCTGGTGATGAGGATACTCTGGTGATGAGGATACTCTGGTGATGAGGATACTCTGGTGATGAAGATACTCTGGTGATGAGGATACTCTGGTGATGAGGATACTCTGGTGATGAGGATACTCTGGTGATGATGATACTCTGGTGATGAGGATACTCTGGTGATGAGGATACTCTGGTGATGAGGATACTCTGGTGATGAGGATACTCTGGTGATGAAGATACTCTGGTGATGAGGATACTCTGGTGATGAGGATACTCTGGTGATGAAGATACTCTGGTGATGAGGATACTCTGGTGATGATGATACTCTGGTGATGAGGATACTCTGGTGATGAGGATACTCTGGTGATGAAGATACTCTGGTGATGAGGATACTCTGGTGATGTAGATACTCTGGTGATGAGGATACTCTGGTGATGAGGATACTCTGGTGATGAGGATACTCTGGTGATGAGGATACTCTGGTGATGAGGATACTCTGGTGATGAAGATACTCTGGTGATGAGGATACTCTGGTGATGAGGATACTCTGGTGATGAGGATACTCTGGTGATGAGGATACTCTGGTGATGAAGATACTCTGGTGATGAGGATACTCTGGTGATGAGGATACTCTGGTGATGAAGATACTCTGGTGATGAGGATACTCTGGTGATGAGGATACTCTGGTGATGAGGATACTCTGGTGATGAGGATACTCTGGTGATGAGGATACTCTGGTGATGAGGATACTCTGGTGATGAGGATACTCTGGTGATGAGGATACTCTGGTGATGAGGATACTCTGGTGATGAGGATACTCTGGTGATGAGGATACTCTGGTGATGAGGATACTCTGGTGATGAGGATACTCTGGTGATGAGGATACTCTGGTGATGAGGATACTCTGGTGATGAGGATACTCTGGTGATGAGGATACTCTGGTGATGAGGATACTCTGGTGATGAGGATACTCTGGTGATGAGGATACTCTGGTGATGAGGATACTCTGGTGATGAGGATACTCTGGTGATGAGGATACTCTGGTGATGAGGATACTCTGGTGATGAGGATACTCTGGTGATGAGGATACTCTGGTGATGAGGATACTCTGGTGATGAGGATACTCTGGTGATGAGGATACTCTGGTGATGAGGATACTCTGGTGATGAGGATACTCTGGTGATGAGGATACTCTGGTGATGAGGATACTCTGGTGATGAGGATACTCTGGTGATGAGGATACTCTGGTGATGAGGATACTCTGGTGATGAGGATACTCTGGTGATGAGGATACTCTGGTGATGAGGATACTCTGGTGATGAGGATACTCTGGTGATGAGGATACTCTGGTGATGAGGATACTCTGGTGATGAGGATACTCTGGTGATGAGGATACTCTGGTGATGAGGATACTCTGGTGATGAGGATACTCTGGTGATGAGGATACTCTGGTGATGAGATACTCTGGTGATGAGGATACTCTGGTGATGAGGATACTCTGGTGATGAGGATACTCTGGTGATGAGGATACTCTGGTGATGAGGATACTCTGGTGATGAGGATACTCTGGTGATGAGGATACTCTGGTGATGAGGATACTCTGGTGATGAGGATACTCTGGTGATGAGGATACTCTGGTGATGAGGATACTCTGGTGATGAGGATACTCTGGTGATGAGGATACTCTGGTGATGAGGATACTCTGGTGATGAGGATACTCTGGTGATGAGGATACTCTGGTGATGAAGATACTCTGGTGATGAGGATACTCTGGTGATGAGGATACTCTGGTGATGAGGATACTCTGGTGATGAGGATACTCTGGTGATGAGGATACTCTGGTGATGAGATACTCTGGTGATGAGGATACTCTGGTGATGAAGATACTCTGGTGATGAGGATACTCTGGTGATGAGGATACTCTGGTGATGAGGATACTCTGGTGATGAGGATACTCTGGTGATGAGGATACTCTGGTGATGAGGATACTCTGGTGATGAGGATACTCTGGTGATGAAGATACTCTGGTGATGAGGATACTCTGGTGATGAGGATACTCTGGTGATGAGGATACTCTGGTGATGAGGATACTCTGGTGATGAGGATACTCTGGTGATGAGGATACTCTGGTGATGAGGATACTCTGGTGATGAGGATACTCTGGTGATGAGGATACTCTGGTGATGAGGATACTCTGGTGATGAGGATACTCTGGTGATGAAGATACTCTGGTGATGAGGATACTCTGGTGATGAGGATACTCTGGTGATGAGGATACTCTGGTGATGAGATACTCTGGTGATGATGATACTCTGGTGATGAGGATACTCTGGTGATGAGGATACTCTGGTGATGAGGATACTCTGGTGATGAGGATACTCTGGTGATGAGGATACTCTGGTGATGAGGATACTCTGGTGATGAGGATACTCTGGTGATGAGGATACTCTGGTGATGAGGATACTCTGGTGATGAGGATACTCTGGTGATGAGGATACTCTGGTGATGAGGATACTCTGGTGATGAGGATACTCTGGTGATGAGGATACTCTGGTGATGAAGATACTCTGGTGATGAGGATACTCTGGTGATGAGGATACTCTGGTGATGAGGATACTCTGGTGATGAGGATACTCTGGTGATGAAGATACTCTGTGATGAGGATACTCTGGTGATGAGGATACTCTGGTGATGAGGATACTCTGGTGATGAGGATACTCTGGTGATGAGGATACTCTGGTGATGAGGATACTCTGGTGATGAGGATACTCTGGTGATGAGGATACTCTGGTGATGAGGATACTCTGGTGATGAAGATACTCTGGTGATGAGGATACTCTGGTGATGAGGATACTCTGGTGATGAGGATACTCTGGTGATGAAGATACTCTGGTGATGAGGATACTCTGGTGATGAGATACTCTGGTGATGAGGATACTCTGGTGATGAAGATACTCTGGTGATGAGGATACTCTGGTGATGAGGATACTCTGGTGATGAGGATACTCTGGTGATGAGGATACTCTGGTGATGAGGATACTCTGGTGATGAGGATACTCTGGTGATGAGGATACTCTGGTGATGAGGATACTCTGGTGATGAGGATACTCTGGTGATGAGGATACTCTGGTGATGAGGATACTCTGGTGATGAGGATACTCTGGTGATGAGGATACTCTGGTGATGAGATACTCTGGTGATGAGGATACTCTGGTGATGAGGATACTCTGGTGATGAGGATACTCTGGTGATGAGGATACTCTGGTGATGAGGATACTCTGGTGATGAGGATACTCTGGTGATGAGGATACTCTGGTGATGAGGATACTCTGGTGATGAGGATACTCTGGTGATGAGGATACTCTGGTGATGAGGATACTCTGGTGATGAGGATACTCTGGTGATGAGGATACTCTGGTGATGAGGATACTCTGGTGATGAGGATACTCTGGTGATGAGGATACTCTGGTGATGAGGATACTCTGGTGATGAGGATACTCTGTTGATGAGGATACTCTGGTGATGAAGATACTCTGGTGATGAGGATACTCTGGTGATGAGGATACTCTGGTGATGAGGATACTCTGGTGATGAGATACTCTGGTGATGAAGATACTCTGGTGATGAGGATACTCTGGTGATGAGGATACTCTGGTGATGAGGATACTCTGGTGATGAGGATACTCTGGTGATGAAGATACTCTGGTGATGAGGATACTCTGGTGATGAAGATACTCTGGTGATGAGGATACTCTGGTGATGAGATACTCTGGTGATGAGGATACTCTGGTGATGAGGATACTCTGGTGATGAGATACTCTGGTGATGAGATACTCTGGTGATGAGATACTCTGGTGATGAGGATACTCTGGTGATGAGGATACTCTGGTGATGAGGATACTCTGGTGATGAGGATACTCTGGTGATGAGGATACTCTGGTGATGAGGATACTCTGGTGATGAGGATACTCTGGTGATGAGGATACTCTGGTGATGAGGATACTCTGGTGATGAGGATACTCTGGTGATGAGGATACTCTGGTGATGAGGATACTCTGGTGATGAGGATACTCTGGTGATGAGGATACTCTGGTGATGAGGATACTCTGGTGATGAAGATACTCTGGTGATGAGGATACTCTGGTGATGAAGATACTCTGGTGATGAGGATACTCTGGTGATGAGGATACTCTGGTGATGAGGATACTCTGGTGATGAAGATACTCTGGTGATGAGATACTCTGGTGATGAGGATACTCTGGTGATGAGGATACTCTGGTGATGAGATACTCTGGTGATGAGGATACTCTGGTGATGAGGATACTCTGGTGATGAAGATACTCTGGTGATGAGATACTCTGGTGATGAGGATACTCTGGTGATGAGGATACTCTGGTGATGAAGATACTCTGGTGATGAGGATACTCTGGTGATGAGGATACTCTGGTGATGAGGATACTCTGGTGATGAGGATACTCTGGTGATGAGGATACTCTGGTGATGAGGATACTCTGGTGATGAGGATACTCTGGTGATGAAGATACTCTGGTGATGAGGATACTCTGGTGATGAGGATACTCTGGTGATGAGGATACTCTGGTGATGAGGATACTCTGGTGATGAGATACTCTGGTGATGAGGATACTCTGGTGATGAGATACTCTGGTGATGAAGATACTCTGGTGATGAGGATACTCTGGTGATGAGATACTCTGGTGATGAGGATACTCTGGTGATGAGATACTCTGGTGATGAGGATACTCTGGTGATGAGGATACTCTGGTGATGAGGATACTCTGGTGATGAGGATACTCTGGTGATGAGGATACTCTGGTGATGAGGATACTCTGGTGATGAGGATACTCTGGTGATGAGGATACTCTGGTGATGAGGATACTCTGGTGATGAGGATACTCTGGTGATGAGGATACTCTGGTGATGAGGATACTCTGGTGATGAGGATACTCTGGTGATGAGGATACTCTGGTGATGAGGATACTCTGGTGATGAGATACTCTGGTGATGAGGATACTCTGGTGATGAGGATACTCTGGTGATGAGGATACTCTGGTGATGAGGATACTCTGGTGATGAAGATACTCTGTGATGAGGATACTCTGGTGATGAAGATACTCTGGTGATGAGGATACTCTGGTGATGAGGATACTCTGGTGATGAGGATACTCTGGTGATGAGGATACTCTGGTGATGAGGATACTCTGGTGATGAGGATACTCTGGTGATGAGGATACTCTGGTGATGAAGATACTCTGGTGATGAGGATACTCTGGTGATGAGGATACTCTGGTGATGAGGATACTCTGGTGATGAGGATACTCTGGTGATGAGGATACTCTGGTGATGAGGATACTCTGGTGATGAGGATACTCTGGTGATGAGGATACTCTGGTGATGAGGATACTCTGGTGATGAGGATACTCTGTTGATGAGGATACTCTGGTGATGAGGATACTCTGGTGATGAGGATACTCTGGTGATGAAGATACTCTGGTGATGAAGATACTCTGGTGATGAGGATACTCTGGTGATGAGGATACTCTGGTGATGAGGATACTCTGGTGATGAGGATACTCTGGTGATGAGGATACTCTGGTGATGAAGATACTCTGGTGATGAGGATACTCTGGTGATGAGGATACTCTGGTGATGAGGATACTCTGGTGATGAAGATACTCTGGTGATGAGGATACTCTGGTGATGAGGATACTCTGGTGATGAGGATACTCTGGTGATGAGGATACTCTGGTGATGAGGATACTCTGGTGATGAAGATACTCTGGTGATGAGGATACTCTGGTGATGAGGATACTCTGGTGATGAGGATACTCTGGTGATGAGGATACTCTGGTGATGAGGATACTCTGGTGATGAGGATACTCTGGTGATGAGGATACTCTGGTGATGAAGATACTCTGGTGATGAAGATACTCTGGTGATGAGGATACTCTGGTGATGAAGATACTCTGGTGATGAGGATACTCTGGTGATGAGATACTCTGGTGATGAGGATACTCTGGTGATGAGGATACTCTGGTGATGAGATACTCTGGTGATGAGGATACTCTGGTGATGAGGATACTCTGGTGATGAGGATACTCTGGTGATGAGGATACTCTGGTGATGAGGATACTCTGGTGATGAGGATACTCTGGTGATGAGGATACTCTGGTGATGAGGATACTCTGGTGATGAGGATACTCTGGTGATGAGGATACTCTGGTGATGAAGATACTCTGGTGATGAGGATACTCTGGTGATGAGGATACTCTGGTGATGAGGATACTCTGGTGATGAGGATACTCTGGTGATGAGGATACTCTGGTGATGAGGATACTCTGGTGATGAGGATACTCTGGTGATGAGATACTCTGGTGATGAGGATACTCTGGTGATGAGGATACTCTGGTGATGAGGATACTCTGGTGATGAGGATACTCTGGTGATGAGGATACTCTGGTGATGAAGATACTCTGGTGATGAGGATACTCTGGTGATGAAGATACTCTGGTGATGAAGATACTCTGGTGATGAGGATACTCTGGTGATGAGGATACTCTGGTGATGAGGATACTCTGGTGATGAGGATACTCTGGTGATGAGATACTCTGGTGATGAGGATACTCTGGTGATGAGGATACTCTGGTGATGAGATACTCTGGTGATGAGATACTCTGGTGATGAGGATACTCTGGTGATGAGATACTCTGGTGATGAGGATACTCTGGTGATGAGATACTCTGGTGATGAGGATACTCTGGTGATGAAGATACTCTGGTGATGAGGATACTCTGGTGATGAGGATACTCTGGTGATGAGGATACTCTGGTGATGAGGATACTCTGGTGATGAGGATACTCTGGTGATGAGGATACTCTGGTGATGAGGATACTCTGGTGATGAGGATACTCTGGTGATGAGGATACTCTGGTGATGAGGATACTCTGGTGATGAGGATACTCTGGTGATGAGGATACTCTGGTGATGAGGATACTCTGGTGATGAGGATACTCTGGTGATGAGGATACTCTGGTGATGAGGATACTCTGGTGATGAGGATACTCTGGTGATGAGGATACTCTGGTGATGAGGATACTCTGGTGATGAGGATACTCTGGTGATGAGGATACTCTGGTGATGAGGATACTCTGGTGATGAGGATACTCTGGTGATGAGGATACTCTGGTGATGAGGATACTCTGGTGATGAGGATACTCTGGTGATGAGGATACTCTGGTGATGAGGATACTCTGGTGATGAAGATACTCTGGTGATGAGGATACTCTGGTGATGAGGATACTCTGGTGATGAGGATACTCTGGTGATGAAGATACTCTGGTGATGAGGATACTCTGGTGATGAGGATACTCTGGTGATGAGGATACTCTGGTGATGAAGATACTCTGGTGATGAGGATACTCTGGTGATGAAGATACTCTGGTGATGAGGATACTCTGGTGATGAGGATACTCTGGTGATGAGGATACTCTGGTGATGAGGATACTCTGGTGATGAAGATACTCTGGTGATGATGATACTCTGGTGATGAGGATACTCTGGTGATGAGGATACTCTGGTGATGAGGATACTCTGGTGATGAGGATACTCTGGTGATGAAGATACTCTGGTGATGAGGATACTCTGGTTGGATACTCTGGTGTGGTGAGGATACTATCTGGTGATGAGGATACTCTGGTGATGAAGATACTCTGGTGATGAGGATACTCTGGTGATGAGGATACTCTGTGATGAGGATACTCTGGTGATGAGGATACTCTGGTGATGAGGATACTCTGGTGATGAGGATACTCTGGTGATGAAGATACTCTGGTGATGAGGATACTCTGGTGATGAGGATACTCTGGTGATGAGGATACTCTGGTGATGAGGATACTCTGGTGATGAGGATATACTCTGGTGATGAGGATACTCTGGTGATGAGGATACTCTGGTGATGAGGATACTCTGGTGATGAGGATACTCTGGTGATGAGGATACTCTGGTGATGAGGATACTCTGGTGATGAAGATACTCTGGTGATGAGGATACTCTGGTGATGAAGATACTCTGGTGATGAGGATACTCTGGTGATGAGATACTCTGGTGATGAGGATACTCTGGTGATGAGGATACTCTGGTGATGAGATACTCTGGTGATGAGGATACTCTGGTGATGAGGATACTCTGGTGATGAAGATACTCTGGTGATGAGGATACTCTGGTGATGAGGATACTCTGGTGATGAAGATACTCTGGTGATGAAGATACTCTGGTGATGAGGATACTCTGGTGAGAGGATACTCTGGTGATGAGGATACTCTGTGATGAAGATACTCTGGTGATGAGGATACTCTGGTGATGAGGATACTCTGGTGATGAGGATACTCTGGTGATGAGGATACTCTGGTGATGAGGATACTCTGGTGATGAGGATACTCTGGTGATG
>JAFEUB010001596.1:0-20513 GCA_024529925.1 Ophthalmolycus amberensis | reverse complement strand
ATACTCTGGTGATGAGGATACTCTGGTGTTGAGGATACTCTGGTGATGAGGATACTCTGGTGATGAAGATACTCTGTTGCTGAGGATACTCTGGTGGTGAGGATACTCTGATGATGAGGATCATCTGGTGATGAGGATACTCTGTTGATGAGGATACTCTGTTGATGAAGATACTCTGGTGATGAAGATACTCAGGTGATGAGCATACTCTGGTGATGAAGATACTCTGTTGATGAAGATACTCTGGTGATGAAGATACTCTGTTGATGAGGATACTCTGGTGATGAAGATACTCTGTTGATGAGGATACTCTGGTGATGTAGATACTCTGGTGATGATGATAATCTGGTGATGTAGATACTCTGGTGATGATGATAATCTGGTGATGAGGATACTCTGCTGAAGAGGATACTCTGGTGAAGAGGATGCTCTGGTGGCGAGCATACTCTGGTGATGAAGATACTCTGTTGATGAGTATACTCTGGTGGTGAGGATACTCTGGTGACGAGGATACTCTGGTGATGAAGATACTCTGTTGATGAGTATACTCTGGTGATGAAGATACTCTGTTGATGAGGATACTCTGGTGATGTAGATACTCTGGTGATGATGATAATCTGGTGATGAGGATACTCTGGTGATGAAGATACTCTGGTGATGAGGATACTCTGGTGGTGAGGATACTCTGGTGACGAGGATACTCTGGTGACGAGGATACTCTGGTGATGAGGATACTCTCGTGATGAGGATACGCTGTTGATGAAGATACTCTGTTGATGAGGATACTCTGGTGGTGAGGATACTCTGGTGGTGAGGATACTCTGGTGACGAGGATACTCAGGTGATGAGGATACTCTGGTGATGAGAATGCTCTGGTGATGAAGATACTCTGGTGATGAGGATACTCTGGTGGTGAGGATACTCTGGTGACGAGGATACTCTGGTGATGAAGATACTCTGTTGATGAAGATACTCTGTTGATGAGGATACTCTGGTGATGAAGATACTCTGTTGATGAGGATACCCTGGTGATGTAGATACTCTGGTGATGATGATAATCTGGTGATGAGGATACTCTGGTGATGTAGATACTCTGGTGATGATGATAATCTGGTGATGTAGATACTCTGGTGATGATGATAATCTGGTGATGAGGATACTCTGCTGAAGAGGATACTCTGGTGAAGAGGATGCTCTGGTGGCGAGCATACTCTGGTGATGAGGATACTCTGGTGGTGAGGATACTCTGGTGAAGAGGATACTCTTGTGATGAGGATACTCTGGTGATGAGGATACTCTGCTGAAGAGGATACTCTGGTGAAGAGGATGCTCTGGTGGCGAGGATACTCTGGTGATGAGGATACTCTGGTGGTGAGGATACTCTGGTGAAGAGGATACTCTGGTGACGAGGATACTCTGGTGATGAAGATACTCTGTTGCTGAGGATACTCTGGTGATGAAGATACTCTGTTGATGAAGATACTCGGTTGCTGAGGATACTCTGGTGATGAAGATACTCTGTTGATGAAGATACTCTGGTGATGAAGATACTCTGGTGGTGAGGATAATCTGATGATGAGGATCATCTGGTGATGAGGATACTCTGTTGATGAGGATACTCTGTTGATGAAGATCCTCTGGTGATGAAGATACTCAGGTGATGAGCATACTCTGGTGATGAAGATACTCTGTTGATGAAGATACTCTGGTGATGAAGATACTCTGGTGATGAGGATACTCTGGTGATGTAGATACTCTGGTGATGATGATAATCTGGTGATGAGGATACTCTGGTGGTGAGGATACTCTGGTGATGAGGATACTTTGTTGATGAGGATACTCTGTTGATGAAGATACTCTGGTGATAAAGATACTCTGGTGATGAGGATACTCTGGTGATGAAGATACTCTGTTGATGAGGATACTCTGGTGATGTAGATAATCTGGTGATGATGATAATCTGGTGATGTAGATACTCTGGTGATGAAGATACTCTGTTGATGAGGATACTCTGGTGATGTAGATACTCTGGTGATGATGATAATCTGGTGATGTAGATACTCTGGTGATGAGGATACTCTGGTGAAGAGGATACTCTGGTGGTGAGGATACTCTGTTGATGAAGACACTCTGGTGATGAGGATACTCTGGTGATGAAGATACTCTGGTGATGAGGATACTCTGATTATGAGGATCATCTGGTGATGAAGAAAGTCTGGTGATGAGGATACTCTGTTGATGAAGATACTCTGGTGATGTGGATAATCTGGTGATACAAATATTATGGTGATGAGGATGCTCTGATGATGAGGATCATCTGGTGATGAGGATACTCTGTTGATGAGGATACTCTGTTGATGAAGATACTCTGGTGATGAGGATACTCTGGTGATGAGGATACTCTGGTGATGAGGATACTCTGGTGATGAAGATACACTGGTGATGAGGATACTCTGGTGATGAGGATACTCTGGTGATGAAGATACTCTGGTGATGAAGATACTCTGTTGATGAAGATACTCTGGTGATGAAGATACTCTGGTGATGAGGATACTCTGGTAGTGAGGATACTCTGGTGACGAGGATACTCTGGTGATGAAGATACTCTGGTGGTGAGGATACTCTGGTGACGAGGATACTCTGGTGATGAAGATACTCTGTTGATGAGGATACTCTGGTGATGAAGATACTCTGTTGATGAAGATATTCTGGTGATGAAGATACTCTGGTGGTGAGGATACTCTGGTGAAGAGGATACTCTGTTGATGAGGATACTCTGTTGATGAAGATACTCTGGTGATGAGGATACTCTGATGATGAGGATACTCTGGTGATGAGAATGCTCTGGTGATGAAGATACTCTGGTGAGGAGGATACTCTGGTGAAGAGGATGCACTGGTGGCGAGGATACTCTGGTGATGAGGATAATCTGGTGATGTAGATACTCTGGTGATGATGATAATCTGGTGATGAGGATACTCTGGTGATGTAGATACTCTGGTGATGATGATAATCTGGTGATGTAGATACTCTGGTGATGATGATAATCTGGTGATGAGGATACTCTGCTGAAGAGGATACTCTGGTGAAGAGGATGCTCTGGTGGCGAGCATACTCTGGTGATGATGATACTCTGGTGGTGAGGATACTCTGGTGAAGAGGATACTCTTGTGATGAGGATACTCTGGTGATGAGGATACTCTGCTGAAGAGGATACTCTGGTGAAGAGGATGCTCTGGTGGCGAGGATACTCTGGTGATGAGGATACTCTGGTGGTGAGGATACTCTGGTGAAGAGGATACTCTGGTGACGAGGATACTCTGGTGATGAAGATACTCTGTTGCTGAGGATACTCTGGTGATGAAGATACTCTGTTGATGAAGATACTCTGTTGCTGAGGATACTCTGGTGATGAAGATACTCTGTTGATGAAGATACTCTGGTGATGAAGATACTCTGGTGGTGAGGATACTCTGATGATGAGGATCATCTGGTGATGAGGATACTCTGTTGATGAGGATACTCTGTTGATGAAGATCCTCTGGTGATGAAGATACTCAGGTGATGAGCATACTCTGGTGATGAAGATACTCTGTTGATGAAGATACTCTGTTGATGAAGATACTCTGGTGATGAAGATACTCTGGTGATGAGGATACTCTGGTGATGTAGATACTCTGTTGCTGAGGATACTCTGGTGGTGAGGATACTCTGATGATGAGGATCATCTGGTGATGAGGATACTCTGTTGATGAGGATACTCTGTTGATGAAGATACTCTGGTGATGAAGATACTCAGGTGATGAGCATACTCTGGTGATGAAGATACTCTGTTGATGAGGATACTCTGGTGATGTAGATACTCTGGTGATGATGCTAATCTGGTGATGAGGATACTATGGTGGTGAGGATACTCTGGTGATGAGGATACTCTGGTGATGAAGATACTCTTGTGGTGAGGATACTCTGGTGGTGAGGATACTCTGGTGATGAGGATACTCTGGTGAAGAGGATACTCTGGTGGTGAGGATACTCTGGTGACGAGGATACTCTGGTGATGAGGATACTCTGGTGATGAGGATACTCTGGTGATGAGGATACTCTCGTGATGAGGATACGCTGTTGATGAAGATACTCTGTTGATGAGGATACTCTGGTGGTGAGGATACTCTGGTTACGAGGATACTCTGGTGGTGAGGATACTCTGGTGACGAGGATACTCTGGTGATGAAGATACTCTGTTGATGAGGATACTCTGGTGATGAAGATACTCTGTTGATGAGGATACCCTGGTGATGTAGATACTCTGGTGATGATGATAATCTGGTGATGAGGATACTCTGGTGATGTAGATACTCTGGTGATGATGATAATCTGGTGATGTAGATACTCTGGTGATGATGATAATCTGGTGATGAGGATACTCTGCTGAAGAGGATACTCTGGTGAAGAGGATGCTCTGGTGGCGAGCATACTCTGGTGATGAGGATACTCTGGTGGTGAGGATACTCTGGTGAAGAGGATACTCTTGTGATGAGGATACTCTGGTGATGAGGATACTCTGCTGAAGAGGATACTCTGGTGAAGAGGATGCTCTGGTGACGAGGATACTCTGGTGATGAAGATACTCTGTTGCTGAGGATACTCTGGTGATGAAGATACTCAGGTGATGAGCATACTCTGGTGATGAAGATACTCTGTTGATGAAGATACTCTGGTGATGAAGATACTCTGGTGATGAGGATACTCTGGTGATGTAGATACTCTGGTGATGATGATAATCTGGTGATGAGGATACTCTGGTGGTGAGGATACTCTGGTGATGAGGATAGTCTGTTGATGAGGATACTCTGTTGATGAAGATACTCTGGTGATGAAGATACTCTGGTGATGAGGATACTCTGGTGATGAAGATACTCTGGTGATGAGGATACTCTGGTGATGAGGATACTCTGGTGTTGAGGATACTCTGGTGATGAGGATACTCTGGTGATGAAGATACTCTGTTGCTGAGGATACTCTGGTGGTGAGGATACTCTGATGATGAGGATCATCTGGTGATGAGGATACTCTGTTGATGAGGATACTCTGTTGATGAAGATACTCTGGTGATGAAGATACTCAGGTGATGAGCATACTCTGGTGATGAAGATACTCTGTTGATGAAGATACTCTGGTGATGAAGATACTCTGTTGATGAGGATACTCTGGTGATGAAGATACTCTGTTGATGAGGATACTCTGGTGATGTAGATACTCTGGTGATGATGATAATCTGGTGATGTAGATACTCTGGTGATGATGATAATCTGGTGATGAGGATACTCTGCTGAAGAGGATACTCTGGTGAAGAGGATGCTCTGGTGGCGAGCATACTCTGGTGATGAAGATACTCTGTTGATGAGTATACTCTGGTGGTGAGGATACTCTGGTGACGAGGATACTCTGGTGATGAAGATACTCTGTTGATGAGTATACTCTGGTGATGAAGATACTCTGTTGATGAGGATACTCTGGTGATGTAGATACTCTGGTGATGATGATAATCTGGTGATGAGGATACTCTGGTGATGAAGATACTCTGGTGATGAGGATACTCTGGTGGTGAGGATACTCTGGTGACGAGGATACTCTGGTGACGAGGATACTCTGGTGATGAGGATACTCTCGTGATGAGGATACGCTGTTGATGAAGATACTCTGTTGATGAGGATACTCTGGTGGTGAGGATACTCTGGTGGTGAGGATACTCTGGTGACGAGGATACTCAGGTGATGAGGATACTCTGGTGATGAGAATGCTCTGGTGATGAAGATACTCTGGTGATGAGGATACTCTGGTGGTGAGGATACTCTGGTGACGAGGATACTCTGGTGATGAAGATACTCTGTTGATGAAGATACTCTGTTGATGAGGATACTCTGGTGATGAAGATACTCTGTTGATGAGGATACCCTGGTGATGTAGATACTCTGGTGATGATGATAATCTGGTGATGAGGATACTCTGGTGATGTAGATACTCTGGTGATGATGATAATCTGGTGATGTAGATACTCTGGTGATGATGATAATCTGGTGATGAGGATACTCTGCTGAAGAGGATACTCTGGTGAAGAGGATGCTCTGGTGGCGAGCATACTCTGGTGATGAGGATACTCTGGTGGTGAGGATACTCTGGTGAAGAGGATACTCTTGTGATGAGGATACTCTGGTGATGAGGATACTCTGCTGAAGAGGATACTCTGGTGAAGAGGATGCTCTGGTGGCGAGGATACTCTGGTGATGAGGATACTCTGGTGGTGAGGATACTCTGGTGAAGAGGATACTCTGGTGACGAGGATACTCTGGTGATGAAGATACTCTGTTGCTGAGGATACTCTGGTGATGAAGATACTCTGTTGATGAGGATACTCTGGTGATGTAGATACTCTGGTGATGATGATAATCTGGTGATGAGGATACTCTGGTGATGAAGATACTCTGGTGATGAGGATACTCTGGTGGTGAGGATACTCTGGTGACGAGGATACTCTGGTGACGAGGATACTCTGGTGATGAGGATACTCTCGTGATGAGGATACGCTGTTGATGAAGATACTCTGTTGATGAGGATACTCTGGTGGTGAGGATACTCTGGTGGTGAGGATACTCTGGTGATGAGGATACTCAGGTGATGAGGATACTCTGGTGATGAGAATGCTCTGGTGATGAAGATACTCTGGTGATGAGGATACTCTGGTGGTGAGGATACTCTGGTGACGAGGATACTCTGGTGATGAAGATACTCTGTTGATGAAGATACTCTGTTGATGAGGATACTCTGGTGATGAAGATACTCTGTTGATGAGGATACCCTGGTGATGTAGATACTCTGGTGATGATGATAATCTGGTGATGAGGATACTCTGGTGATGTAGATACTCTGGTGATGATGATAATCTGGTGATGTAGATACTCTGGTGATGTAGATACTCTGGTGATGAGGATACTCTGGTGGTGAGGATACTCTGGTGAAGAGGATACTCTGGTGACGAGGATACTCTGGTGATGAAGATACTCTGTTGCTAAGGATACTCTGGTGATGAAGATACTCTGTTGATGAAGATACTCGGTTGCTGAGGATACTCTGGTGATGAAGATACTCTGTTGATGAAGATACTCTGGTGATGAAGATACTCTGGTGGTGAGGATAATCTGATGATGAGGATCATCTGGTGATGAGGATACTCTGTTGATGAGGATACTCTGTTGATGAAGATCCTCTGGTGATGAAGATACTCAGATAATCACCAGATTATCATCATAATCACCAGATTATCATCATCACCAGAGTATCTACATCACCAGAGTATCCTCATCACCAGAGTATCCTCATCACAAGAGTATCCTCTTCACCAGAGTATCCTCACCACCAGAGTATCCTCATCACCAGAGTATCTCGCCACCAGAGCATCCTCTTCACCAGAGTATCCTCTTCAGCAGAGTATTCTCATCACCAGAGTATCCTCATCACAAGAGTATCCTCTTCACCAGAGTATCCTCACCACTAGAGTATCCTCATCACCAGAGTATGCTCGCCACCAGAGCATCCTCTTCAGAGTATCCTCTTCAGCAGAGTATGCTCATCACCTGAGTATCTTCATCACCAGAGGATCTTCATCAACAGAGTATCCTCATCAACAGAGTATCCTCATCACCAGATGATCCTCATCATCAGAGTATCCTCACCACCAGAGTATCTTCATCACCAGAGTATCTTCATCAACAGAGTATCTTCATCACCAGAGTATCCTCAGCAACAGAGTATCTTCATCAACAGAGTATCTTCATCACCAGAGTATCCTCAGCAACAGAGTATCTTCATCACCAGAGTATCCTCACCACCAGAGTATCCTCATCACCAGAGTATCCTCGCCACCAGAGCATCCTCTTCACCAGAGTATCCTCTTCAGCAGAGTATCCTCATCACCAGAGTATCCTCATCACAAGAGTATCCTCTTCACCAGAGTATCCTCACCACCAGAGTATCATCATCACCAGAGTATCCTCTTCAGCAGAGTATCCTCATCACCAGATTATCATCATCACCAGAGTATCTACATCACCAGATTATCATCATCACCAGAGTATCTACATCACCAGAGTATCCTCATCACCAGATTATCATCATCACCAGAGTATCTACATCACCAGATTATCCTCATCACCAGAGTATCCTCATCACAAGAGTATCCTCATCACAAGAGTATCCTCTTCACCAGAGTATCCTCACCACCAGAGTATCATCATCACCAGAGTATCCTCTTCAGCAGAGTATCCTCATCACCAGATTATTGTTGGGAACTAATGGAGCGTGTTTGGGTTATCAGCATTTAAGAAACTAAATTCTTGACATCAATAGAATTATTAATGTATGTAACAATTATTAATGATTATTAATAACAACGGGGCACCACCCTGCGAACAGGGACCAATAACCAAACGATAAAACTAAGTCTCATAATTAGTAGTCACTCATAATGTCAATAGTCTGCGTATGACTATACATTCAGTGACAGTGAAGGTTTTTAAGTTCGAGCACAGGCCACTACATACAGTTTCATCAAATACATATGCACAAGTAATCACAGACGACTGCTCCTTAAAGTATAACAGAGTTTATTAAATCAAAATAATAAATGATCAAATCAATTAATATTGCAACCAACAAACGTTATCATACAATTTTATATGCCTAAACTAAAGAATGAATAAACTGGATGAGGGTGTATGTCTGTGTGTGTGTGTGTAAAGGAAGGGGAGTCTTAAAGCTACAGCTAAAGACTACAAAGATGGCGGCGTCGAGTGACGCGGGCCAAAAGGGGAGGGGCCTTAAGATACTACAGCTAAACTACCACCAGATGGCGGAGTCGAGTGACTCGGACAAAATGGCGGTGAGACTGCTGTATGTAATCACGTGTGCCTGGGCACACGTGTGTTGTGAGGCGATCGATTGAACGGGGTTACCCAGGGGCAGCCTATGTGCGTGTGAGTTAGGGGAGAGACAAGAAAGAGAGCAAAGGTGGGGGTCATGAATCAAACTTCTGCGTGCGGTCCGCGTTGTAGTGAGAATGGGGATCGCTGGCCGTATCGTACACAAAGTGCCGTTGTCGGTAGAACTGCCGGCAGTTATGTACGATAGCCGAGACTCCACACTTCACTCACAGAGCTGATTTAATGAGGAGAGAATACCACACGAAGTGTAATAAAACAAATGAAAATAAATCCCAAATAAATCCCAAGCAAACAGTCATAGCAGTTAATACACAATGCAACAGAGCTTCTCTGGTCCGTAACGATTGCGTAAATACCTCCGTATAATGCGACAGTGTCTTAACACAAACAGAATACGGGAATGTACCATAGAGCGCCTCTTGTGGTCCTCATGGAGTTGCGCAATACCTCGATATCACGCGACAGTAACTTAAACACACAAAAACACGGGAATATCAACGTATAAATGGATGGCCTGAATTAAACTTAAGTTAATTTAAGCTAAGCTATGCCCAGATGCAATGAACCTTACTTGTCGATGCGTCGTTGCAACGTTGGAGTGTGTTCGTGGCAAAGTTGTCCTTTTTCCTCGTCAGGAAGGGGGGGATCTTCATCGCCAGAGTATCTTCATCACCAGAGTATCTTCATCACCAGAGTATCTTCATCACCAGAGTATCCTCATCACCAGAGTATCCTCATCACCAGAGTATCTTCATCACCAGAGTATCCTCATCACCAGAGTATCCTCATCACCATAGTATCTTCATCAACAGAGTATCCTCATCAACAGAGTATCCTCATCACCAGATGATCCTCATCATCAGAGCATCCTCATCACCATAATATTTGGATCACCAGATTATCCACATCGCCAGAGTATCCTCATCACCAGAGTATCCTCATCAGCAGAGTATCCTCACCACCAGAGTATCCTCATCACCAGCTTATCATCATCACCAGAGTATCTACATCACCAGATTAACATCATCACCAGAGTATCTTTATCACCAGAGTATCCTCATCAACAGAGTATCTTCATCAACAGAGTATCCTCATCACCAGAGTATCCTCATCACCAGAGTATCCTCGTCACCAGAGTGTTCTCATCACCAGAGTATCCTCAGCAACAGAGTATCTTCATCACCAGAGTATCCTCGTCACCAGAGTATCCTCACCACCAGAGTATCCTCATCACCAGAGTATCCTCATCACCAGAGTATCTTCATCACCAGAGTATCTTCATCACCAGAGTATCTTCATCAACAGAGTATCCTCATCAACAGAGTATCCGCATCACCAGAGTATCCTCACCACCAGAGTATCCTCATCACCAGAGTATCCTCATCACCAGAGTATCCTCATCAGCAGAGTATCCTCATCACCAGAGTATCTTCATCAACAGAGTATCCTCATCACCAGATGATCCTCATCATCAGAGTATCCTCATCACCAGAGTATCCTCATCATCAGAGTATCCTCATCATCAGAGTATCCTCATCACCAGAGTATCCTCATCTCCAGGGTATCTTCATCACCAGAGTATCTTCATCAACAGAGTATCCTCATCACAAGAGTATCTTCATCACCAGAGTATCCTCACCAACAGAGTATCCTCATCACCAGATTATCATCATCACCAGAGTATCTACATCACCAGAGTTCCTCAGCAACAGAGTATCTTCATCACCAGAGTATCCTCGTCACCAGAGTATCCTCACCACCAGAGTATCCTCATCACCAGAGTATCCTCATCACCAGAGTATCTTCATCACCAGAGTATCTTCATCACCAGAGTATCCTCTTCACCAGAGTATCCTCATCACCAGAGTGTCCTCATCACCAGATTATCATCATCACCAGAGTATCTACATCACCAGAGTATCCTCATCACCAGAGTATCTTCATCACCAGAGTATCTTCATCAACAGAGTATCTTCATCACCAGAGTATGCTCATCACCTGAGTATCTTCATCACCAGAGTATCTTCATCACCAGAGTATCTTCATCAACAGAGTATCTTCATCACCAGAGTATCCTCAGCAACAGAGTATCTTCATCAACAGAGTATCTTCATCACCAGAGTATCCTCAGCAACAGAGTATCTTCATCACCAGAGTATCCTCGTCACCAGAGTATCCTCTTCACCAGAGTATCCTCACCACCAGAGTATCCTCATCACCAGAGTATCCTCGCCACCAGAGCATCCTCTTCACCAGAGTATCCTCTTCAGCAGAGTATCCTCATCACCAGAGTATCCTCATCACAAGAGTATCCTCTTCACCAGAGTATCCTCACCACCAGAGTATCCTCATCACCAGAGTATGCTCGCCACCAGAGCATCCTCTTCACCAGAGTATCCTCTTCAGCAGAGTATCCTCATCACCAGATTATCATCATCACCACAGTATCTACATCACCAGATTATCTTCATCAACAGAGTATCTTCATCACCAGAGTATGCTCATCACCAGATTATCATCATCACCAGAGTATCTACATCACCCGATTATCCTCATCACCAGAGTATCCTCGCCACCAGAGCATCCTCTTCACCAGAGTATCCTCTTCAGCAGAGTATCCTCATCACCAGAGTATCCTCACCACCAGAGTATCCTCTTCACCAGAGTATCCTCACCACCAGAGTATCTTCCTCACCAGAGTATCTACATCACCAGATTATCCTCTTCAGCAGAGTATCCTCATCACCAGAGTATCCTCACCACCAGAGTATCCTCATCACCAGATTATCATCATCACCAGAGTATCTACATCACCAGATTATCATCATCACCAGAGTATCTACATCACCAGAGTATCCTCATCACCAGATTATCCTCATCACCAGATTATCATCATCACCAGAGTATCTACATCACCAGACTTTCTTCATCACCAGATGATCCTCATAATCAGAGTATCCTCATCACCAGAGTATCTTCATCAACAGACTATCCTCATCAACAGAGTATCCTCTTCATGAGAGTATCCTCATCACCAGAGTATCCTCATCACCAGAGTATCCTCACCACCAGAGTATCCTCACCACAAGAGTATCTTCATCACCAGAGTATCCTCTTCACCAGAGTATCCTCACCACCAGATTATCCTCTTCACCAGAGTATCCTCATCACCAGAGTGTCCTCATCACCAGATTATCATCATCACCAGAGTATCTACATCACCAGATTATCATCATCACCAGAGTATCTACATCACCAGAGTATCCTCATCAACAGAGTATCTTCATCACCAGAGTATCTTCATCACCAGAGTATCTTCATCAACAGAGTATCTTCATCACCAGAGTATGCTCATCACCTGAGTATCTTCATCACCAGAGTATCTTCATCAACAGAGTATCCTCATCAACAGAGTATCCTCATCACCAGATGATCCTCATCATCAGAGTATCCTCACCACCAGAGTATCCTCAGCAACAGAGTATCTTCATCACCAGAGTATCCTCGTCACCAGAGTATCCTCACCACCAGAGTATCCTCATCACCAGAGTACCCTCATCACCAGAGTATCTTCATCACCAGAGTATCCTCATCACCAGAGTATCTTCATCACCAGAGTATCTTCATCAACAGAGTATCCTCATCAACAGAGTATCCTCACCACCAGAGTATCCTCATCACCAGATTATCATCATCACCAGAGTATCTACATCACCAGAGTATCCTCATCACCAGAGTATCTTCATCACCAGAGTATCTTCATCAACAGAGTATCTTCATCAACAGAGTATCTTCTGTGACGAGGATACTCTGGTGATGAGAATGCTCTGGTGATGAAGATACTCTGGTGATGAGGATACTCTGGTGGTGAGGATACTCTGGTGACGAGGATACTCTGGTGATGAAGATGCTCTGTTGATGAGGATACTCTGGTGATGAAGATACTCTGTTGATGAGGATACTCTGGTGATGTAGATACTCTGGTGATGATGATAATCTGGTGATGAGGATACTCTGGTGATGTAGATACTCTGGTGATGATGATAATCTGGTGATGTAGATAATCTGGTGATGAGGATGCTCTGGTGGTGAGGATACTCTGGTGATGAAGAGACTCTGCTGAAGAGGATACTCTGGTGAAGAGGATGCTCTGGTGGCGAGCATACTCTGGTGACGAGGATACTCTGGTGGTGAGGATACTCTGGTGAGAGGATACTCTTGTGATGAGGATACTCTGGTGATGAGGATACTCTGGTGATGAAGATACTCTGGTGATGAGGATACTCTGGTGGTGAGGATACTCTGGTGACGAGGATACTCTGGTGATGAAGATACTCTGTTGACGAGGATACTCTGGTGATGAAGATACTCTGTTGATGAGTATACTCTGGTGGTGAGGATACTCTGGTGACGAGGATACTCTGGTGATGAAGATACTCTGTTGATGAGTATAATCTGGTGATGAGGATACTCTGGTGATGTAGATACTCTGGTGATGATGATAATCTGGTGATGAGGATACTCTGGTGATGTAGATACTCTGGTGATGATGATAATCTGGTGATGTAGATACTCTGGTGATGATGATAATCTGGTGATGAGGATACTCTGGTGGTGAGGATACTCTGGTGATGAGGATACTCTGCTGAAGAGGATACTCTGGTGAAGAGGATGCTCTGGTGGCGAGCATACTCTGGTGATGAGGATACTCTGGTGGTGAGGATACTCTGGTGAAGAGGATACTCTTGTGATGAGGATACTGTGGTGATGAGGATACTCTGCTGAAGAGGATACTCTGGTGAAGAGGATGCTCTGGTGGCGAGGATACTCTGGTGGTGAGGATACTCTGGTGATGCGGATACTCTGTTGATGAGGATACTCTGTTGATGAGGATACTCTGTTGATGAAGATACTCTGTTGATGAGGATACTCTGGTGATGTAGATACTCTGGTGATGATGATAATATGGTGATGAGGATACTCTGGTGGTGAGGATACTCTGGTGGTGAGGATACTCTGGTGATGAGGATGCTCTGGTGGTGAGGATACTCTGGTGATGAGGATACTCTGGTGGTGAGGATACTCTGGTGACGAGGATACTCTGGTGATGAGGATACTCTGGTGATGATACTCTGGTGATGATACTCTGGTGATGAGGATACTCTGGTAATGAAGATACTCTGTTGATGAGGATACTCTGGTGATGTAGATACTCTGGTGATGATGATAATCTGGTGATGAGGATACTCTGGTGATGTAGATACTCTGGTGGTGAGGATACTCAGGTGATGAGGATACTCTGGTGATGAAGAGACTCTGCTGAAGAGGATACTCTGGTGAAGAGGATGCTCTGGTGGCGAGCATACTCTGGTGATGAGGATACTCTGGTGGTGAGGATACTCTGGTGGTGAGGATACTCTGGTGAAGAGGATACTCGTCGCCCATATATTTGATATGTTTGTGATAGTTCAGTTGACCAGCGCTAACCACAGCTAACAGTGCTAACAGTGTTTACCTGAGGGGGAACTGGAGGCTGCTGCTATGTTTCCATGATGACGCTGACGTTATGTCGAAGCATCTTTCCCCATTCGTTAGCTCGTTAGCTCGTTAGCTAACTCGCCTCATGACGGTAAAAGGTTTATTTCTATCTGCACATGACGTTGTGATACAGTCTGAGCGATCAGCCCTGTTTTATTTCTCATTTGTTTCCATGTAAAGTTTCCAGCTTCATACATTTATGTTGCTTTTTGTTCTGCTGTAAAAACCTTGTGTGGAAACTTGAGCTGTCAGACCCATCATCATCATCACCATCCTCATCATCATCCCCATCATCATCATCATCCCCATCATCATCCTCATCATCGTCACCATCATCATCCTCATCCCCATCATCATCATCATCCCCATCATCATCATCATCCCCATCATCACATCATCCCCATCATCATCCTCATCATCATCCTCATCACCATCCCCATCATCCCCATCATCATCCTCATCCCCATCATCATCCTCATCACCATCCTCATCATCATCATCATTCATCATCATCATCCCCATCATCATCATTATCCTCATCACCATCATCATCCTCATCATCATCATCATTCATCATCATCATCCCCATCATCATCATTATCCTCATCACCATCATCATCAACCTCATCACCATCATCATCATCCTCATCACCATCCTCATCATCATCATCATTCATCATCATCATCCCCATCATCATCCTCATCACCATCATCATCATCCTCATCACCATCCTCATCATCATCCCCATCATCATCATCATCATCCCCATCATCATCATCCCCATCATAATCATCATCCCCATCATCATCCTCATCACCATCCTCATCATCATCCCCATCATCATCCTCATCACTATCCTCATCATCATCCTCATCACCATCCTCATCATCATCATCATTCATCATCATCATCATCCCCATCATCCTCTACATCATCATTCATCATCCTCATCCCCATCATCATCCTCATCACCATCCTCATCATCATCATCATCATCATCATCATCCCCATCATCATCATCATCATCATCACCCCCATCGTCCGGTCCACGGTCAGCACGGCGGTGGAGCTGCTGCTCGCCTGCTTCGGACGCCTCCGCGGTGGAAACCACCCGCTGGACTACCGCCTGCCCGAGCCTTGACGACGCCGGGCTCTCCGACTGTACCGACGGACACCTGAACGCCTCTGATCACTAAAGGGACAATCAGAGGACAATCAGAGGACAATCAGCTGTTCCTGAAGTTCAACTTTACACATCATACTGTTCATTGATTAATCTACTCTATCAATTATCCTTTTGATTTGATTATTAATCTGTAAAAAATGTAATATTCTGTTGATATGAAGCAGCCAATGTTTGTTCAATAAATAAGTATATATTATTATATATACATATATATATATATATACACACATTCATATATATATACAAGGGTATATATTTGATATGTTTGTGATAGTTCAGTTGACCAGTGCTAACCACAGCTAACAGTGCTAACAGTGTTTACCTGAGGGGGAACTGGAGGCTGCTGCTATGTTTCCATGATGACGCTGACGTTATGTCGAAGCATCTTTCCCTCATGACGGTAAAAGGTTTATTTCTATCTGCACATGACATTGTGATACAGTCTGAGCGATCAGCCCTGTTTTATTTCTCATTTGTTTCCATGTAAAATTTCCAGCTTGAATATTAAATATCATACATTTATGTTGCTTTTTGTTCTGCTGTAAAAACCTTGTGTGGAAACTTGAGCTGTCAGACCCATCATCATCATCACCATCCTCATCATCATCCCCATCATCATCATCATCCCCATCATCATCCTCATCATCATCACCATCATCATCCTCATCCCCATCATCATCACCATCACCATCCTCATCCCCATCATCATCATCATCCCCATCATCATCATCATCCCCATCATCATCATCATCCCCATCATCATCCTCATCATCATCCTCATCACCATCCCCATCATGCCCATCATCATCCTCATCCTCATCATCATCACCATCATCATCCTCATCCCCATCATCATCACCATCACCATCCTCATCCCCATCATCATCATCATCCCCATCATCATCATCATCCCCATCATCATCATCATCCCCATCATCATCCTCATCATCATCCTCATCACCATCCCCATCATCATCCTCATCCCCATCATCATCACCATCACCATCCTCATCCCCATCAACATCATCATCCCCATCATCATCATCATCCCCATCATCATCATCCCCATCATCATCCCCATCATCATCCTCATCACCATCATTATCATCATCATCATCATCCCCATCATCATCCCCATCATCATCCTCATCACCATCACCATCCCCATCATCATCATCATCCCCATCATCATCACCATCCTCATCATCATCCTCATCACCATCCTCATTATCATCATCATTCATCATCATCATCCCCATCATCATCATCATCCCCATCATCATCCTCATCACCATCCTCATCATCATCATCATTCATCATCATCATCCCCATCATCATCATTATCCTCATCACCATCATCATCATCCTCATCACCATCATCATCATCACCATCATCATCATCATCACATCCTCATCCCCATCATTATCATCATCATCATCATTCATCATCATCATCCCCATCATCATAATCATCATCCCCATCATCATCCTCATCACCATCATCATCATCCTCATCACCATCCTCATCATCATCCTCATCACCATCGTCATCATCATCATCATCATCATCATTCATCATCATCATCCCCATCGTCATCATCATCCCCATCATCATCATCATCCCCATCACCATCCTCATCACCATCCTCATCATCATCCTCATCACCATCCTCATCATCATCCCCATCATCATCATCACATCCTCATCCCCATCATCCTCATCATCCTCATCCCCATCATCATCATCACATCATCATCCCCATCATCATCATCATCCCCATCATCATCATCACCCCCATCATCATCATCATCCCCATCATCATCATCATCCCCATTATCATCATCATCCCCATCATCATCCCCATCATCATCCTCATCACCATCATCATCATCATCATCATCCCCATCATCATCCCCATCATCATCCTCATCACCATCACCATCCCCATCATCATCATCATCCCCATCATCATCATCATCCCCATCATCATCCTCATCCCCATCATCCCATCAACATCATCATCCCCATCACCATCACCATCCCCATCATCATCCCCATCATCATCCTCATCACCATCCTCATCATCATCCTCATCACCATCCTCATCATCATCATCATCATCCCCATCATCATCATCATCATCCCCATCATCATCATCATCATCCCCATCATCATCATCATCCCCATCATCCTCATCACCATCACCATCCCCATCATCATCATCATCCCCATCATCATCATCATCCCCATCATCATCATCCTCATCCCCATCATCATCATCCCCATCATCCTCATCCCCATCATCATCACCATCACCATCCCCATCATCATCCCCATCACCATCCCCATCCTCATCCCCATCATCATCCTCATCACCATCATCATCATCATCCCCATCATCATCATCATCCCCATCATCATCATCACATCCTCATCCCCATCATCCTCATCCCCATCATCATCATCACATCATCATCCCCATCATCATCATCATCCCCATCATCATCATCACCCCCATCATCATCATCATCCCCATCATCATCATCCCCATCATCATCATCATCCCCATCATCATCATCCCCATCATCATCATCATCCCCATCATCATCATCACATCCTCATCCCCATTATCATCATCATCCTCATCCCCATCATCATCATCATCCCCATCATCATCATCATCCCCATCATCATCATCACATCCTCATCCCCATCATCCTCATCATCATCATCCCCATCATCATCATCCCCATCATCCTCATCCCCATCATCATCACCATCACCATCCCCATCATCATCATCATCCCCATCATCATCATCATCCCCATCATCCTCATCACCATCACCATCCCCATCATCATCATCATCCCCATCATCATCATCATCCCCATCATCATCATCCTCATCCCCATCATCATCCCCATCATCATCCTCATCACCATCAACATCACCATCCCCATCATCATCATCATCCCCATCATCATCATCCCCATCATCATCACCATCCTCATCCCCATCATCATCATCATCCCCATCACCATCATCATCAACATCATCATCCCCATCATCATCCCCATCATCATCCTCATCATGATATATAAATGTTTATTCATGTTTTTATTTACATTTCTTTTTGTGATATTATATTGTTATGCCATCATATTGTTTGTTTGTGTTATTTTGCCTTTATTAAACAAATCAAACAAATGTAATCTGAAGAAGTTCAGTAAAAGCAGTTTTGGGTTCCTGAAGATATTTCTGAATTATTATAGTGAGTGTTTATAAAATAATAGCAACAATAACAATAACTAGAAAATGCATTTCCTGCTGAAAATGCGTTGGAATGCTGAAAGCTGAAATTAATTGTGAAAAAATTGCTGAAAATTAAGAAATGGGAGACTGTCTGAAAAATGTTGAAGCCCGAAAGCATTTAAACTGCACTGCTGAAAAACCTTCTTGTTGAAATGTCTAACTATGGTGTCTGTAGCTGAAAGTATGAGGAAGAAGAAGGCTTTGAAAGTTGAAGAAGTATAACAGGATTTGAAGATTTTCTCCATATAGATCCCATTCAAAAGAAAATTGCAAAAAGCTTAATTCAAAAAGTTTAAAGATTACAAATATGAAAAGTCAAAGCACCCCTCTCCTGAAAGAGCTGAACATTTTGATATTTGAACAATTTCTGTAGCTTAAACTAATTTCAGAAGTAGTGATATTTGTAGTAATAGTAGTAGAAGTTGTAGTTGAAGTAGAAGTATCATTAGTAGCAGAAGCATTAGAATAAGTAGTAGTACTAGTGATATTTGTAATAGTAGTAGTAGAAGTCGTAGTTGTAGTAGAAGTATCATCAGTAGCAGAAGTATTAGTATTTAGAAGAAGTATTAGTATTTAGAAGAAGTAGTAGCCGCGTATCAGTAGTAGTAGTAATAGCTGTAGTAGTGGTCGTAGTATTTAATATAACAGTGGTAGTAGTAGTAGTAGTAGTAGTAGTAAAAGTAATGGCAGTATTTGAAGTAGCAGTAGTAGTAGTACTAGTAGCAGTCGTACTAATAGCTGTAGTAGTATTAGTACTGGTAGTAGCATGAATAGCAGTAGTAGCAGTTGTAGTATAAGTAATAGTAGTAGTGGTAGTAATAGCAGTAGTGGTAGTAATAATATTGATGGTAGCAGTAATAGCACTAGTAATAGTAGCAACAGCAAAAGTTGTAGTAGTAGCAGCAGTAGTAGTAGTAATACTAGAAATAATAGCAGCAGTAGTAGTTGTCGTAGTATTAGTAAGAGCATTCATTATTTCAACCAAAAAGCCTAATTTTGAGCTTAATGTTCACATACAGTTAATCCATGGGGCTTTTATTTTGAAAGGGTTTTATTTCTCATTTGTTTCCATGTAAAGTTTCCAGCTTCATACATTTATGTTGCTTTTTGTTCTGCTGTAAAAACCTTGTGTGGAAACTTGAATGTTGAAACCTTTTAGAATGTTTGAAACCTTTTTTAGAATGTTTTAAACTGTTCTAGAATGTTTGAATCTTTTTAGAATGTTTTTAACTGTTTAGAACGTTTGAATCTTTTTAGAATGTTTGAATCTATTTTAGAATGTTTTAAATTTCCAGAATGTTTGCATCTTTTTAGAATGTTTGAACCTTTTTTAGAATGTTTTAAACTGTTCCAGAATGTTTTAAACTGTACCAGAATGTTTGCATCTTTTTAGAATGTTTGAACCTTTTTTTAGAATGTTTTAAACTGTACCAGAATGTTTGAATCTATTTCTAAAAAGATTCAAACGGTTCTAAAAAG
>JAFEUB010001597.1:140000-143367 GCA_024529925.1 Ophthalmolycus amberensis | reverse complement strand
GGTGTGTGGGGATCCCCTCGCGGGACCTCTCCCCCATTCGGCTGGCCCCGGCCGGGCGCATTTCCTCCGTGGCGGTGCGCCGCGACCGGCTCTAGGTCGGCTTGATTTAAAATCCGGAATTGTTTTATTTGCTGTCAACAAAAACTAATAATCAGATCTAAAATGTATTGATTTGCCAGGTTTGCCATTTAAACAGATGGACCAATCACAGAGCAGCACAGAGTGTTTGTTTTGTCCTCCTGGAGGCACCAGGTGGGCGGGTCTGTTTGGTTGCGTGTTTGTCTGACTTTGTTTACCCAGAACACACACACACACACACACAGACACACACACACACACACACACACCTGCTGCTGACGTCTCATCTCTCTCACTAGTGACTTGCTCAAGGGCACCTTGACGGCAGCGGTCGGACACTTCCTGTTGTCTGACCCTTTCAAAATAAAGTTACACTGAGGAGAGGAGACGCAGCATCTGTGAACCAGCTCGCTCACCTTGCAGCTGCTGTGTTTGCTACTTGCTTTGTTAGCAATACAAAGAGTACAATATGTAGTAAATACTATGTTTTGTGTACAGCGGGTAGATAAGCATTGCTCAGGTGTGGCTTTGGCCCATTCTTCCACACAAACAGTCTTCCGTGTTCCTCTTCTATGAACTCTTTAGTTCTTTCATAGATTTTCTATTGGATTCTAGTCAGCTGATCGTCTGGGCCGTTCTAGCAGCTTTATTTGTTTCTCTGAAACCAGTGAGACTAGTCGGGAGAAGAAAGTGAAGGTTTTCAGTCAATATCAAATAAAACAGAGTCTGACGAACGAACAAAGTTGCCATGTCAATTTATTTGTCTGCAGACAAAGAGAACCGTCTGACAGATACATCGCCGTCATCTGTGAGAGTGCTCTGACCAAACAGTCATATGCATGCTGGTCATTTATGCTCCAACAGCCCCTCCCTCCTTCAGCTGAGCTGGCAAGAATACACAATGGAGACAATGAAAAGGCGCCAGTCATCATCCGAGTCTTGGTCACTTCCTTAAACAAAACAGGAAGGCGCTTTAAGTCTTGTTTTCAGATATACCTTGGTCCACAGTTTTTGCCTTAAAGGAAACCGTTTTAACACACAGCAGATGTTTCCTCGACTGAAACGACTGTTTGGTGTCTGCACTTTCAGGACTTACATTCTTTAAACCTTCACATGAGACTATGACATATTTTCCCATGACAACTGTTGGGGCCATCATCCGGAAGTGGAAAGAACATCATTTCACCACGACCAGGTTCTCCTCGCAAGATTTCTGACAGAGGAGTGAACAGAATGATCAGAAGAGTCACTTGTGGAGCGCTTCAGACAGACCTGGGATGAGCAGGTACAGTAGCTTCAGAGTAATGCACTCAGCCGCCGTGGCCTGTGCACACTCACCACGCAAGACTCCACCGCTGGAGAGAAAGAAGGTTGAAGCTCGTTTAAAGTTTGCTGCACAACATTTAGACGAGCCTGTGAAGTACTGGAGAATAGAGTCTGGTCAGACGAGACCAAAAACTCGTTGGATCCATAACACAGCATGTCTGGAGGTTTGGAGGCACTGCACATCAGCCCACAAACACCAAACCAGCAGGGGAGTGTGGAGGAGGGAACATCGTGGGTGGGGCTGTTTCTCAGCAGACGGCAAACTTCATATCATTGAAGGATGAATGGAGAAATGCACGAGACATTCTTGATGAAAATCTGCTGCCATCTACCAGCATGATGAAGATGAAACGAGGGTGACAATGATCCCAAACACACAGCCAAGGAAACTCTCCACTGAACTCTCCACAGAACTAAAATAAAGCTGCTCGAACGGCCCAGACGATCAGCTGACATGAATCCAATAGAACAGGGGTCTCTAACTGGCGGACCGCGGTCCGGATCCGGACCCAGATGCAGTTGCATCCGGACCCAGGACCTAAAATCGATATTTCGGAATCATACATAATAGGCAGCGAGTTTGTAATTGAACCGGCGCATCTCATTCAGCCGTTACGGTACTTGTTCAGCGGTGCAGGAAACACACCGACCAATGCGTTGCAAATCACATCGCGTGCTAAAGCTCAGCCAATCAAATACGAGTATTCTGACTCGAGCGAGGTTTACACACACCGTGACACACGGGGAGAGACGAGGAAATAGAAAGAAGAGCAGGAAAACTGCTCTGATCAGAGAAGTTATCTCACATGACGTTCTCCAGAAAGAGAAACGTGTTCAGAGAGAACAGAGTTCATAAGCATGAATGAACAGACTCTGTTTATGTTAATTATTCCCACAGGCAGTTAAATCCAGCATGTCTCATATGTTCAGAAACCGTAACTATTGATAAAAGCGGTAAATGAAGCGCACTACCAGACAAAGCACAACTCTTTCGAACAAACGTACCCTCTCACATCTGAATGAAGACACATGATCAGAGTCCTGACGCATGAGTTCACTGTCCAACGATGATGTTACAGAGGAAGAGCTGAAACAAGTGTTAATAACCATAAAGTCCATGCTCACTGATTTCTCTTTTTAGAAGACAAAATATAATATTGTGACTTTTTTGATTGACATCACTTCACATTTAAAGCTGCAGGACAATTCAGTGAAATTAGTTTTTCTAAAATTAAGTACTTTATTTTAAGATACACATTTTTGAAAAGATTTCTGTTGTGTCAGTTATTCTTTAATCCAGACATTATTGCACTTGAAATGAGAGGAACATTTATTTATGTATTTCTATGTATTCTTTATAATCCATCCAGTTAAATTTGAAAATTGAGAATAATAATTTATTAAAATATAATTGAAGTGTACTTTCTTTATTTGATTTGACAGTTGTTGACTACACAGAGACGTTGTTACTACTAGACTTCTTGAATATATATATATATATATATATATATATATATATTTATATATATATGGCACTAAATAGCGCGGGTTAGATATTATTGTAATGTTCCGGACCTTTGCCCGAGGAGATTTTCTCAATCTGGACCTTTTGGAATTTTAGTTGAAGACCCCTGCAATAGAACGTCTATGAAAGAACCAAAGATCAGAGTTCATAGAAGAGGAACACGGAACCTTCAACATGTGAACCTTCAACATGTGAAGTCTGTTTGTGTGGAAGAATGGGTCAAAAGCAACGCATGCGCTAGTGTCTCCAAACAGGAAGCTGTCATCACAACAAAGGCTTCTGTACGAAGTATTACATATATTTCAGTGAGCGTGTTCAGTACTGTCCCCTGTGGCATTCCATGTTATTACACATAACTTCATCTGTGAACCTATTCGTCTGGGTTGTTACCGACATCTGGTGAAAAGTTACTTAACCTTTACTTTTAAAAAGGTTTGT
>JAFEUB010001597.1:122500-137500 GCA_024529925.1 Ophthalmolycus amberensis | reverse complement strand
TGCTTGATGGTATTGCTGTTGATGATGTTAACGTGGTGATTGATGGTATTGCTGTTGATGATGTTGACGTGGTGCTTGATAGTATTGCTGTTGATGATGTTGACGTGGTGCTTGATAGTATTGCTGTTGATGATGTTGACGTGGTGCTTGATAGTATTGCTGTTGATGATGTTGACGTGGTGCTTGATAGTATTGCTGTTGATGATGTTGACGTGGTGCTTGATGGTATTGCTGTTGATGATGTTGATGTGGTGCTTGATGGTATTGCTGTTGATGATGTTGACATGGTGCTTGATAGTATTGCTGTTGATGATGTTGACGTGGTGCTTGATAGTATTGCTGTTGATGATGTTGACGTGGTGCTTGATGGTATTGCTGTTGATGATGTTGACGTGGTGCTTGATAGTATTGCTGTTGATGATGTTGACGTGGTGCTTGATAGTATTGCTGTTGATGATGTTGACGTGGTGCTTGATGGTATTGCTGTTGATGATGTTGACGTGGTGCTTGATAGTATTGCTGTTGATGATGTTGACGTGGTGCTTGATAGTATTGCTGTTGATGATGTTGACATGGTGCTTGATAGTATTACTGTTGATGATGTTGACGTGGTGCTTGATGGTATTGCTGTTGATGATGTTGACGTGGTGCTTGATGGTATTGCTGTTGATGATGTTGACGTGGTGCTTGATGGTATTGCTGTTGATGATGTTGAGGTGGTGCTTGATGGTATTGCTGTTGATGATGTTGACGTGGTGCTTGATAGTATTGCTGTTGATGATGTTGACGTGGTGCTTGATGGTATTGCTGTTGATGATGTTGACGTGGTGCTTGATGGTATTGCTGTTGATGATGTTGACGTGGTGCTTGATGGTATTGCTGTTGATGATGTTAACGTGGTGCTTGATAGTATTGCTGTTGATGATGTTGACGTGGTGCTTGATAGTATTGCTGTTGATGATGTTGACGTGGTGCTTGATAGTATTGCTGTTGATGATGTTGATGTGGTGCTAGATAGTATTGCTGTTGATGATGTTGACGTGGTGCTTGATGGTATTGCTGTTGATGATGTTGACGTGGTGCTTGATAGTATTGCTGTTGATGATGTTGACGTGGTGCTTGATAGTATTGCTGTTGATGATGTTGACGTGGTGCTTGATGGTATTGCTGTTGATGATGTTGACGTGGTGCTTGATAGTATTGCTGTTGATGATGTTGACGTGGTGCTTGATGGTATTGCTGTTGATGATGTTGACGTGGTGCTTGATGGTATTGCTGTTGATGATGTTGACGTGGTGCTTGATGGTATTGCTGTTGATGATGTTGACGTGGTGCTTGATGGTATTGCTGTTGATGATGTTGACGTGGTGCTTGATGGTATTGCTGTTGATGATGTTGACGTGGTGCTTGATGGTATTGCTGTTGATGATGTTGACGTGGTGCTTGATAGTATTGCTGTTGATGATGTTGACGTGGTGCTTGATAGTATTGCTGTTGATGATGTTGACGTGGTGCTTGATAGTATTGCTGTTGATGATATTGACGTGGTGCTTGATGGTATTGCTGTTGATGATGTTGACGTGGTGCTTGATGGTATTGCTGTTGATGTTGACGTGGTGCTTGATGGTATTGCTGTTGATGATATTGACGTGGTGCTTGATGGTATTGCTGTTGATGATATTGACGTGGTGCTTGATGGTATTGCTGTTGATGATGTTGACGTGGTGCTTGATGGTATTGCTGTTGATGATATTGACGTGGTGCTTGATGGTATTGCTGTTGATGTTGACGTGGTGCTTGATGGTATTGCTGTTGATGATATTGACGTGGTGCTTGATAGTATTGCTGTTGATGTTGACGTGGTGCTTGATGGTATTGCTGTTGATGATGTTGACGTGGTGCTTGATGGTATTGCTGTTGATGATGTTGACGTGGTGCTTGATAGTATTGATGTTGATGATGTTGACGTGGTGCTTGATGGTATTGCTGTTGATGATGTTGACGTGGTGCTTGATGGTATTGCTGTTGATGATGTTGACGTGGTGCTTGATAGTATTGCTGTTGATGATGTTGATGTGGTGCTTCATGGTATTGCTGTTGATGATGTTGACGTGGTGCTTGATAGTATTGCTGTTGATGATGTTGATGTGGTGCTTGATAGTATTGCTGTTGATGATGTTGACATGGTGCTTGATAGTATTGCTGTTGATGATGTTGACGTGGTGCTTGATAGTATTGATGTTGATGATGTTGACATGGTGCTTGATGGTATTGCTGTTGATGATGTTGACGTGGTGCTTGATAGTATTGCTGTTGATGATGTTGACGTGGTGCTTGATGGTATTGCTGTTGATGTTGACGTGGTGCTTGATGGTATTGCTGTTGATGTTGACGTGGTGCTTGATGGTATTGCTGTTGATGTTGACGTGGTGCTTGATGGTATTGCTGTTGATGATGTTGACGTGGTGCTTGATATTATTGCTGTTGATGATGTTGACGTGGTGCTTGATAGTATTGCTGTTGATGATGTTGACGTGGTGCTTGATAGTATTGCTGTTGATGATGTTGATGTGGTGCTTGATGGTATTGCTGTTGATGATGTTGACGTGGTGCTTGATGGTATTGCTGTTGATGATGTTGACGTGGTGCTTGATGGTATTGCTGTTGATTGATGTTGACGTGGTGCTTGATAGGTATTGCTGTTGATGATGTTGACGTGGTGCTTGATAGTATTGCTGTTGATGATGTTGACGTGGTGCTTGATAGTATTGCTGTTGATGATGTTGACGTGGTGCTTGATAGTATTGCTGTTGATGATGTTGACGTGGTGCTTGATGGTATTGCTGTTGATGATGTTGACGTGGTGCTTGATAGTATTGCTGTTGATGATGTTGACGTGGTGCTTGATAGTATTGCTGTTGATGATGTTGACGTGGTGCTTGATAGGTATTGCTGTTGATGATGTTGACATGTGCTTGATGGTATTGATGTTGATGATGTTGACGTGGTGCTTGATGGTATTGCTGTTGATGATGTTGACATGGTGCTTGATGGTATTGCTGTTGATGATGTTGACGTGGTGCTTGATAGTATTGCTGTTGATGATGTTGACGTGGTGCTTGATAGTATTGCTGTTGATCATGTTGACGTGGTGCTTGATAGTATTGCTGTTGATGATGTTGATGTGGTGCTTGATGGTATTGCTGTTGATGATGTTGACGTGGTGCTTGATGGTATTGCTGTTGATGATGTTGACGTGGTGCTTGATGGTATTGCTGTTGATGATGTTGACGTGGTGCTTAATGGTATTGCTGTTGATGATGTTGACGTGGTGCTTGATAGTATTGCTGTTGATGATGTTGACGTGGTGCTTGATGGTATTGCTGTTGATGATGTTGACGTGGTGCTTGATAGTATTGCTGTTGATGATGTTGACGTGGTGCTTGATGGTATTGCTGTTGATGATGTTGACGTGGTGCTTGATAGTATTGCTGTTGATGATGTTGACGTGGTGCTTGATAGTATTGCTGTTGATGATGTTGACGTGGTGCTTGATAGTATTGCTGTTGATGATGTTGACGTGGTGCTTGATAGTATTGCTGTTGATGATGTTGACGTGGTGCTTGATAGTATTGCTGTTGATGATGTTGATGTGGTGCTTGATGGTATTGCTGTTGATGATGTTGACGTGGTGCTTGATGGTATTGCTGTTGATGATGTTGACGTGGTGCTTGATAGTATTGCTGTTGATGATGTTGACGTGGTGCTTGATGGTATTGCTGTTGATGATGTTGACGTGGTGCTTGATAGTATTGCTGTTGATGATGTTGACGTGGTGCTTGATAGTATTGCTGTTGATGATGTTGATGTGGTGCTTGATGGTATTGCTGTTGATGATGTTGACGTGGTGCTTGATGGTATTGCTGTTGATGATGTTGACGTGGTGCTTGATGGTATTGCTGTTGATGATGTTGACGTGGTGCTTGATAGTATTGCTGTTGATGATGTTGACGTGGTGCTTGATGGTATTGCTGTTGATGATGTTGACGTGGTGCTTGATAGTATTGCTGTTGATGATGTTGACGTGGTGCTTGATGGTATTGCTGTTGATGATGTTGACGTGGTGCTTGATAGTATTGCTGTTGATGATGTTGATGTGGTGCTTGATAGTATTGCTGTTGATGATGTTGACATGGTGCTTGATGGTATTGCTGTTGATGATGTTGACGTGGTGCTTGATAGTATTGCTGTTGATGATGTTGACGTGGTGCTTGATGGTATTGCTGTTGATGATGTTGACGTGGTGCTTGATAGTATTGCTGTTGATGATGTTGACGTGGTGCTTGATAGTATTGCTGTTGATGATGTTGACGTGGTGCTTGATGGTATTGCTGTTGATGATGTTGACGTGGTGCTTGATGGTATTGCTGTTGATGATGTTGACGTGGTGCTTGATGGTATTGCTGTTGATGATGTTGACGTGGTGCTTGATAGTATTGCTGTTGATGATGTTGACGTGGTGCTTGATAGTATTTCTGTTGATGATGTTGACGTGGTGCTTGATAGTATTGCTGTTGATGATGTTGACGTGGTGCTTGATGGCATTGCTGTTGATGATGTTGACGTGGTGCTTGATAGTATTGATGTTGATGATGTTGACGTGGTGCTTGATGGTGTTGCTGTTGATGATGTTGACATGGTGCTTGATAGTATTGCTGTTGATGATGTTGACGTGGTGCTTGATAGTATTGCTGTTGATGATGTTGACGTGGTGCTTGATGGTATTGCTGTTGATGATGTTGACGTGGTGCTTGATAGTATTGCTGTTGATGATGTTGACGTGGTGCTTGATGGTATTGCTGTTGATGATGTTGACGTGGTGCTTGATAGTATTGCTGTTGATGATGTTGACGTGGTGCTTGATAGTATTGCTGTTGATGATGTTGACGTGGTGCTTGATAGTATTGCTGTTGATGATGTTGACGTGGTGCTTGATGGTATTGCTGTTGATGATGTTGACGTGGTGCTTGATGGTATTGCTGTTGATGATGTTGACGTGGTGTTTGATAGTATTGCTGTTGATGATGTTGACGTGGTGCTTGATGGTATTGCTGTTGATGATGTTGACGTGGTGCTTGATAGTATTGCTGTTGATGATGTTGACATGGTGCTTGATGGTATTGCTGTTGATGATGTTGACGTGGTGCTTGATAGTATTGCTGTTGATGATGTTGACGTGGTGCTTGATAGTATTGCTGTTGATGATGTTGACGTGGTGCTTGATAGTATTGCTGTTGATGATGTTGACGTGGTGCTTGATAGTATTGCTGTTGATGATGTTGACGTGGTGCTTGATAGTATTGCTGTTGATGATGTTGACGTGGTGCTTGATGGTATTGCTGTTGATGATGTTGACGTGGTGCTTGATAGTATTGCTGTTGATGATGTTGACGTGGTGCTTGATGGTATTGCTGTTGATGATGTTGACGTGGTGCTTGATAGTATTGCTGTTGATGATGTTGACGTGGTGCTTGATAGTATTGCTGTTGATGATGTTGACGTGGTGCTTGATAGTATTGCTGTTGATGATGTTGATGTGGTGCTTGATAGTATTGCTGTTGATGATGTTGACGTGGTGCTTGATAGTATTGCTGTTGATGATGTTGACGTGGTGCTTGATAGTATTGCTGTTGATGATGTTGATGTGGTGCTTGATAGTATTGCTGTTGATGATGTTGACGTGGTGCTTGATAGTATTGCTGTTGATGATGTTGACGTGGTGCTTGATGGTATTGCTGTTGATGATGTTGACGTGGTGCTTGATAGTATTGCTGTTGATGATGTTGATGTGGTGCTTGATAGTATTGCTGTTGATGATGTTGACGTGGTGCTTGATGGTATTGCTGTTGATGATGTTGACGTGGTGCTTGACGGTATTGCTGTTGATGATGTTGACGTGGTGCTTGATAGTATTGCTGTTGATGATGTTGACGTGGTGCTTGATAGTATTGCTGTTGATGATGTTGACAGGCTAGAGATTGGCCATGAATCCGTCAACAAGGTCCTTAAGCAAATCAATGTCAACAAGGCCATAGGTCCAGATGGTATCTCTGCTTTTTTATTAAAAACATGTGCAGATGAATTGACAGAGGTCTGGACTCTCACACTGTACCAACACAATGGAAAAAGGCAATCCTCATACCGGTCCCTAAGAAGCCCTGTCCACAGGAGAATGATGGCTTTAGACCTATTGCTCTAACCTCTGTTGTGATGAAGTGTATGGAGAAGCTCATGGTGAGCAAACTACGGCTGGATGTCGGCCCACAGCTAGATCCCTACCAGTTTGCATACACACAGCAGAGAGGCACTGGTGATGCAACCAGCAGTATAGTGCACCTAGTGACTAAACACCTGGAGGATCCGAGGGCCGATGCTAGACTGTTGTTTGTAGAGTTCAGTTCAGCCTTTAACACCCGACAGCCTCACGTTCTCCTGAATACACTGCAGCTGATGAATGTCAGCCCCTTCACTATTAAGTGGTACCACTCATTCCTCACCAACCGTACCCAGCAGGTCAGGGTGAACAGGACCTTGTCTGAACCCTTGACCATCAACACCGGCGCCCCCCAGGGGTGTGTCAGTTCACCAGTCCTGTTCACCCTGTACACTAATGAATGTACATGCAGCACTGCTAACAACTACATGGTCAAGTTTTCTGATGACACAGCCATCCTGGGTCTCATGTCTGACACATCAGATACAGCTGTGTACAGACATGAGATTCAGAACTTTGTCCAGTGGTGCGACAAACACTTCCTCATCCTCAACGTCAGGAAAACAGAGGAGATGGTATTCGACCCCAAACACATTGGAGACCGCTCACCAGTGGTTATTCATGACCAGAACATTGCACAGGTTGACTCCTACAGATACCTGGGCATACACATTGACAATAAACTGACATGGAGTGTTCAGGTAGAAAATGTCTGCACTAGGGTCCAACAGCGGCTACACTTCCTCCGCAGGCTGAGGGTCTTTGGTGTCAACCAGAAAGTCTTGCTCCTCTTCTACCACGCCATAGTTGAGAGCGTCCTGCGGTTTGGAACCTCAGTGTGCAGCTGAAAGCCCAGATCACCGGCTAACACAAAGAGCCATGAAGATCATGGGAGTCACACAGCATCCCACACTCCAGGCCGTGTTTGATGAAACTATCATCAGACAGGCCCAGAAGATCATTTCAGACCCACTCATATCCTCCACCCTGAATACCAGCTCCTCCCCTCAGGCAGACGCTTCAGAGTCCCCCAGTGCAGCTCAACCGCTTTAACAACTCTTTTGTGCCCTTGTCCATCAAAGCCCTGAATGGCAAGCTAGCCAGAGCTTAACCCTGGAACACCGATTTCACTAGCTTAGGCCCCCACCTCGGCCGGAGCGAGCCTGCGTCGGTTGTTTGGGGTGTTGAGGAATGGTTGATGGAGATTTGGCCTGATGCGGTTTGGGGGAGGCTTAGCTGAGGATCCACTGCGGCTCCCGGGCCTTGCAGACCCCCCGATCTCCATGGGATAGGAGCATGATGACTATGGGGGGAGATAACCATTAACAAGAGGGAGGGAGGGTGGGGTGCAGAAAACGCGAGTGTGCCGAGGCTTAGAGTGGGTAGGTAGTTATAGGAGTGTGGCCAGAAGTGGGCGAGTGGCTGAGGTGTGGTCCTGCTCCTGAAATTCAGCTAAGTTTTATCTCCAATTCACTAGCTTAGGCCCCCACCTCGGCCGGAGCGAGCCTGCGTCGGTTGTTTGGAGTGTTGAGGAATGGTTGATGGAGATTTGGCCTGATGCGGTTTGGGGGAGGCTTAGCTGAGGATCCACTGCGGCTCCCGGGCCTTGCAGACCCCAAAATAAGCCTGTGCGCTGGTCGGCAAGATCGAGTGAGGATTTGTGGGTTTAAAGACGGCGTTGGATATGGCCGAACCGATGTTGGACGGGTGTCTGCAGGAGGGCTGAACTCCTGGAATGGGAAACGAGAAAGCCATGGCATTGCAGTGGCCCGGACGTGAGCTGCATCGAGGACGCGCCCTTGGCGGACGGGTGTCGCAGCGTCATTTGATGATTGGGTAACCGCCTGCTAGGTTGTCCGGAGTTTAAGGGATGGACTTGTTGGGCCATCCGCGGCCCCACGTGATGGCTGTGGCTACTGTTGGTCCGATTTCGTAGCATGAGGGGAAACGACTTGGCATCTGCTTGCAAGATCCGAGGCTGGTCTACGGCAAACGTCGTCCGTCGTGGAAAACCCCCCAAAAGACGGCGGAGGGAGCGGCATCGTTGTTGGCCAATTGTGTGGGTCCATCGCTGGAAGTGGGCGGGGTGGGGGCACTGGCATCCCGGTGCCCGGTGTCCCGGCTACGGCAAGTTGCTGTGGTTGCTGGAAGTAGGTGGCCGGGGGGCGTTGGCGTCCTGCGTTCCGTTGTTGCTTTGCGTTCCGTGCTTGCTGCGTCCCGTTGCCTCTCTCTCTTTTCTCTTTCTCTCTCTCTCCTTTCTCTTCCTTCTTCTCTTCTTTTTCTCTTCCTTCTCTCTTCTTCTCTTCTTTCTCTCTTGCTTTTCCTTCCTTTCTTCTCATTTCTTTTTCCTCTTTTCTCTCTCTTCTCTCTCTCTTTCTTCTTCTTTCTTTCTTTTTCTTCTCTACTTTTCTGTCTTTTCTTTCTCTCTCTCTTTCTCTCTCTCTTCTTTTCGTTTCTCTTCCTTTCTCTCTCTTTCTTCTTTCCTCTCTTCTTTTCCTCTCTCTCTCTGCGATTCGTTGTTGCTTGCTGCGGTTCGTTGTTGCTTGCTGCGTTCAGTGGTTGCATTGTTGCGTTCAGTGGTTGCGTTGTTGCGTTCAGTGGCTGCGTGGCTGCGTTCCGTGGCTGCGTTGCGCTTAGAGAGGGGGACAGAGGAAAGAAGACCTGGCAACCCGGTGCCAGGAATCTGCATAGTGGCAAGAGCATGCGTAGTAGGAAAAGCGGGATGGGGACAGAGGAGAGGGAACCTGGCAACACGGTGCCAGGAATCTGCATAGTGGCAAGAGTGTGCGTAGTAGGAAAAGCGGGATGGGGGAGGGGGACAGGGGAGAGGGAACCTGGCAACCCGGTGCCTGGGTACGGGCAGAATAAAGGTGGTGTAAGAGAACAGTGGCACCCGGAACTTTGTGGGTTGGGGGGCGGAGTTTCGGGGTGCGTGGTGGCGTCACGGTCGTTGGCGTTACCCCGGTGTGTTGTGGATGTAGGTACGTTTGTTTTTTTTGTTTTTTTTTCCTAACGTGACTGGGAAAGTTTGTGAGGAGTTGGCGCAGTTTGCTTTGTTGCGTCGATGCTCTTAGCAGGCGGACTGTGGTCCAGTTGGCGATATCAGCTGGTGCGTCTTCGATGGGGGACCTGGCTGGAGCGTGGGGGGGTGGCGGCGTCTTTGAGCACTGCGTGCCGGGTAGCCAGAGTCGTCGGAGGCTCGTTCCCAGCTGGGTCTGGAGCGAGCGAAGAAGGAGAGAGCTGGATTTACGTTTCCGTTGTCTACGTCTGGAGGTAGCGGGTCTCCCTCTGCCACCGAGATGTGAGTTAAAGGAGGACGGCCGTGAGTCCGACTCTTCGTATTGTCAGATTCTGGCGGGGGGATGCAGCTGGTCGGCGAGGTGGAGATCGCGGGTTTGGCTGCCCGGACCCTCTCGATGGCGGTTGGCGGCGTCCTCTGCGTGGTGTTCCGGTTGCGAGTGCAGAAAACGCGAGTGTGCCGAGGCTTAGAGTGGGTAGGTAGTTATAGGAGTGTGGCCGGAAGTGGGCGAGTGGCTGAGGTGTGGTCCTGCTCCTGAAATTCAGCTAAGTTTTATCTCCAATTGTATTTATTTTAATATCTTAACTATACATGAGTCAATGGCAATTACATCATATGAGGTGCACCAAGCTATCAATAAACTGTCTGAAGGCAAAGCAAGTGGTTTAGACCATATTACTGCTGAACACCTTAAATATGCTCGTCCGAGGTTAGCTCCTCTCCTCGCTATTTGTTTTACTGGCTTCATGATTCACGGCTTGTTACCAGACTCAATGCTGTCTGTTCTCTTAGTGCCAGTCATTCAAAACAAAGCTGGTAAAGTATGTAGCCTAGAGAATTACAGGCCCATTGCTTTGGCCAGCGTACTGTCAAAAGTCCTGGAAAGAATTCTGCTGGAAAGAATACAGGACTTCATCACCTCCACAGATAACCAGTTCGGCTTCAAAGCCAAACATGGCACTGACTTGTGTATATATGCCTTAAAGGAAATTGTAAACAAATACAGAGGTCAAAACTCATCAGTTCTTATGTGTTTTATTGATGCCTCCAAAGCTTTTGATCGTGTTAATCATAGTCAATTATTTTTTTAACTGAGCCAAAGAGGTGTCCCCACATACATGTGAGAATTCTGGCTTACTGGTATGCGCACCAGAGTATGAGAGTAAAATGGGGTAAAAGTGTCTCAGCCCCATTTGGGGTTAGCAATGGTGTCAGACAAGTTCTGTTTAATCTGTATATTGATGATCTGTCCAAGCAACTGAAAGCCTGTAATACTGGTGCATGATGGGTAATACTCTGGTTAATCACATCATGTATGCAGATGATCTGGTGATCTTTAGTCCATCTAGCGCTGGTCTTCAGCAGCTCCTCACTATATGTACTGTGTACGGTGTGGAACATGACATCAAATACAACGCCAGTAAGAGTGCTATCCTGATCTGTCGAACTAAAGAGGACACATGTCTAAACTTCCCTGACTTCAAATTGTCTGACAATAATCTTGGTGTCTGTAGTGAAGTAAAATATCTTGGTCATTTTTTAACAGAACACATGACCGATGATAATGACATTTCCAGGCAATGTCGTATGATGTATGCACAAGCAAACAGTCTCTCACGCAAGTTTGGTCTGTGTACAGATGGAGTGAAGATGTCTCTGTTCAGAGCATATTGTACTCCACTCTACACTGCACACTTGTGGTCAAACTACAAAAAAAAGAGTTTCCAGAGACTTCAAGTAGCGTACAATGACGCCATGAGAATACTGTTAAAGAGAGCGAGATGGAGTAGTGCTAGTGAAATGTTTGTGGCTGCACAAGTCAACACTTTCCAAACAGTTTTAAGAAATCTCATGTACAAATTCATCTGTAGACTGAATGGCTCTGTAAATGGGATCATACTTGTTTTAACCAACATAAGGTTTAGCACCACACGCTACCAGTCCCAGCTGTGGCGACATTGGTACAGCTGTCTCTTTGTAAGGCATTGCTAGGCCTATGTACTTTTATTGTTTGTGTCTGTCTATTTATGTATCTGTCTGTATGGACCCCGAGTCTGAAATAAAGTCTATTTATCTATCTGTCTCTCTATCTATCTATACACTACTGGTGCGTTATACAATGGGCAGTGTGAAATGTGTTTGTTGGCCGGTGGCAGTCTTTGTAAGTATTGTAGGTACTGTGTGTGCGGGTATGTGGACTGGCGACAGTCTGTGTATGTAATGTATGTATGCAATATGTTATTTGTATTGTATTGTTTTTTAACAGCAGACACTGTACACTGTATGTATGTTTCCAAGACAAATTTCCTTCGGGACAATAAAGTCTATCTTATCTTATATATCTATGCACACACATGCACACACACACACACACACACATATATAGAAACACACAAGCACACACACACACACACACACACACAAACACATATATAGAAACACACACATACACACACACACATACACACACTTATATATACACACATATACATATATACATGTGTGTATATTACATAATCTATATCATAGTAAACATAAAGCTAAATGTTCTTTCCAAAAATCCAGTCAGGTTTTATTTTCCACTCTAACACACTCCTACGTAGTATTGAGCCTGCAGTATCTGCTGACTGAAGACAATCCTGTGCGGGTGTGTGTGTGTGTGTGTGTGTGTGTGTGTATGTGTGTGTGTGTGTGTATGTGTGTGTGTGTGTGTGTGCACAGATCGGTCAGTGGGAGGCTGGTCATGTGATTTATTGCAGCATCTCCAATTAATGGCCTTGAAACCGTCCCGGCTCTCTTCTGTGTGTGTTTTATCTGTGTGTGTGTGTGTGTGTGTGTGCGCTCATGTATTATAGATGTGCCCCTCCCCCCCTCCACAGCTCACTGAGCAGCAAACATCCTCGTCTTCCTCTGAACCTCTGAAGCTGATTTATTTTATTCACTCAAAACTTGTGAATATTAATTTATTAGTTGGACCAATCAGAGAGCAGCTTGTTTTTACATTACATTTACAGTTACATTTAACAGGATGGGCTTTTTATTTATTATTTTAAATCTGACCTGGTTTTAATGACTTGTACTGGTCTTAGACTTGGTTTTAATGACTTGTACTGGTCTTAGACCTGGTTCTAATTACTTGTACTGGTCTTAGACTTGGTTTTAATGACTTGTACTGGTCTTAGACCTGGTTCTAATTACTTGTACTGGTCTTAGACCTGGTTCTAATTACTTGTACTGGTCTTAGACCTGGTTCTAATTACTTGTACTGGTCTTAGACTTGGTTTTAATGACTTGTACTGGTCTTAGACCTGGTTCTAATTACTTGTACTGGTCTTAGACCTGGTTCTAATTACTTGTACTGGTCTTAGACCTGGTTCTAATGACTTGTACTGGTCTTAGACTTGGTTTTAATGACTTGTACTGGTCTTAGACCTGGTTCTAATTACTTGTACTGGTCTTAGACCTGGTTCTAATTACTTGTACTGGTCTTAGACTTGGTTTTAATGACTTGTACTGGTCTTAGACCTGGTTCTAATTACTTGTACTGGTCTTAGACTTGGTTTTAATGACTTGTACTGGTCTTAGATCTGGTTTTAATGACTTGTACTGGTCTTAGACTTGGTTTTAATGACTTGTACTGGTCTTAGACCTGGTTCTAATTACTTGTACTGGTCTTAGACCTGGTTTTAATGACTTGTACTGGTCTTAGACTTGGTTTTAATGACTTGTACTGTTCTTAGACCTGGTTCTAATTACTTGTACTGGTCTTAGACCTGGTTTTAATGACTTGTACTGGTCTTAGACCTGGTTCTAATTACTTGTACTGGTCTTAGACCTGGTTTTAATGACTTGTACTGGTCTTAGACCTGGTTCTAATTACTTGTACTGGTCTTAGACTTGGTTTTAATGACTTGTACTGGTCTTAGACCTGGTTCTAATTACTTGTACTGGTCTTAGACTTGGTTTTAATGACTTTTACTGGTCTCGAATGAATCAAACTTGAGACTGGACTTGGACTTGAGACCACAGTCGGACTTGTTTCAGATCACTCGGTACCATTCAAATAGCTTGAAACTTGTAACTGTTTCCAGACTTGACTTGAGTCTTTGACTTTTTTCAAACAACTTAAATTGACTTGGACTTGTTTTAACCTTTGACTTACCTTCGATGGGTCGAACCCTGGTTTGAATGACTTGAAGATGTTTTTGAAATGACTCAAGACTTGTGTTGAATGACTTGGCCGAGCCTCCAGTGAACTAGAACTAGACGTGGACTTGTTTTGAATGACTCGAGACATTTTCATATATGAATGAAGCTCATGGTTCTGCTGTATTTAGATAAAATAAAAGAACATTTTGAAAACATTTGAACCTACTGAGGGTTAAAGTCACCTGATGAATTGACCAGTGAGGTCACACTGCACCAGTGAGGTCACCCTGAACACTGACGGGAAAAACGCCCAAACTGGTTTAAAGTACAAACTGTGACTTTAACTGTTCAGATCTGTGTCACATTTATGAGAGAGTAAGATTTAGGTCATGCTCACCTGCAGCCTGAAAAAACACACACACACACACACACACATTTACATACACGCGCACACACACACACATTTACATACATACACACACACACACCTAAATACACACACACACATACTTACAGATACACACACACACACACACACCTAAATACACGTTTGGTTCTAATAAAACTCACTTCCTGTTCTCTCAAAGTGAGTCTGTACATTAATAATTTATACTTTACAAATATCTATAATTTAGTCCTAAAACCTTCATAATGTTAAAACAGGAGGAAGATAAACAGATATACAGTAATATGAAACTATTTGACATTCTTTTATTTGACCATAATCTTAATTAATATATTTATCTGCTACATCATTCTCACCATTTTATTCTGAGGTCTTTTATTTAAAAGCGATCTTTGTTGTTGAATTTAATATTGTATATTGTATATTTGGTGCTTTTGTATTGTTATTTTATTCATAACCTGTTTTTGTATTTTTGGAATTGTGTATATTTGTGATTTGCACCTTATTCGTATTTAATATTTGGTTTCATCGTATCTTATTTTCATAACTCGATCGATGGAAACAGAATCAGAAATGTAGCGAAAGTTTTGTTGTTTCAAACGGAGAAAATCAAACTTTCTTCATCTCTAATAGGAAAAAATGCAACAGAAAAAACAACAGATTGTTGATTGAGATTCAGACGCTCGAGGTTCCCAGAGGATGAACCTGAGAGGACCTTTCATGTAGCAGGTCGATATGTTCGGTCATATCTCCAAAATTATGATGGGATGGATTGTGATTGATGAACTGTAATAACATTCAATCAGCCTCAACTGTGTTTACTGCTAGTTAACTGGTGTTAGCATGCTAACATGCTAAGCTACTATGGCAAACATGTTGAACAAACTGCTAAACTGCAGCATGTTGTTTCGTCTTGTTCAAAACGTTTTACAGTTTTATTTATTTCATGGTGGCTTAGCTTAGCACAGATGGTAAGTTAGCGTTGTTCTTTGGTGCATTCAGTCATTTTTGAATTGATGTTAGCATCTTAGTGTTGATGTTAGCATCTTTGTGTTGATGTTAGCATCTTAGTGTTGATGTTAGCATCTTAGTGTTGATGTTAGCATTTTTGTGTTGATGTTAGCATCTTTGTGTTGATGTTAACATCTTAGT
>JAFEUB010001597.1:100000-117500 GCA_024529925.1 Ophthalmolycus amberensis | reverse complement strand
ACCTGCTCAGGTACTCTGTTCACTACCTGTTCAGGTACTCTGTTCTCTACCTGTTCAGGTACTCTGTTCTCTACTTGTTCAGGTACTCTGTTCTCTACCTGTTCAGGTACTCTGTTCACTACCTGCTCAGGTACTCTGTTCTCTACTTGTTCAGGTACTCTGTTCACTACCTGTTCAGGTACTCTGTTCTCTACTTGTTCAGGTACTCTGTTCTCTACTTGTTCATGTTCAGGTACTCTGTTCTCTACCTGTTCAGGTACTCTGTTCTCTACTTGTTCATGTTCAGGTACTCTGTTCTCTACTTGTTCAGGTACTCTGTTCTCTACTTGTTCATGTTCAGGTACTCTGTTCTCTACCTGTTCAGGTACTCTGTTCTCTACTTGTTCATGTTCAGGTACTCTGTTCTCTACCTGCTCAGGTACTCTGTTCACTACCTGCTCAGGTACTCTGTTCACTACCTGTTCAGGTTCTCTGTTCACTACCTGCTCAGGTACTCTGTTCACTACCTGTTCAGGTACTCTGTTCTCTACTTGTTCAGGTACTCTGTTCTCTACTTGTTCAGGTACTCTGTTCTCTACTTGTTCATGTTCAGGTACTCTGTTCTCTACCTGTTCAGGTACTCTGTTCACTACCTGCTCAGGTACTCTGTTCACTACCTGTTCAGGTTCTCTGTTCACTACCTGCTCAGGTACTCTGTTCACTACCTGTTCAGGTACTCTGTTCTCTACTTATTCAGGTACTCTGTTCTCTACTTGTTCAGGTACTTTAATATCTCCAGATGTTTAAAGTAGTATAAAGTATTTAATGTCTCCAGATGTTTAAAGTAGTATAAAGTATTTTATGTCTCCAGATGTTTAAAGTAGTATAGAGTATTTAATATCTCCAGATGTTTAAAGTAGTATAAAGTCTTTAATGGCTCCAGATGTTTAAAGTAGTATAGAGTCTTTAATATCTCCAGATGTTTAAAGTAGTATAGAGTCTTTAATATCTCCAGATGTTTAAAGTAGTATAAAGTCTTTTATGTCTCCAGATGTTGAAAGTAGTATAGAGTCTTTAATATCTCCAGATGTTGAAAGTAGTATAGAGTCTTTAATATCTCCAGATGTTGAAAGTAGTATAGAGTCTTTAATATCTCCAGATGTCTAAAGTAGTATAAAGTCTTTAATGTCTCCAGATGTTGAAAGTAGTATAAAGTCTTTAATGTCTCCAGATGTTTATAGTATAGAGTCTTTAATATCTCCAGATGTTTAAAGTAGTAGAAAGTATTTAATGTCTCCAGATGTTTAAAGTAGTATAGAGTCTTTAATATCTCCAGATGTTTAAAGTAGTATAACGTCTTTAATGTCTCCAGATGTTTAAAGTAGTATAGAGTCTTTAATATCTCCAGATGTTTAAAGTAGTATAAAGTCTTTAATATCTCCAGATGTTTAAAGTAGTATAGTCTTTAATATCTCCAGATGTTTAAAGTAGTATAAAGTCTTTAATGTCTCCAGATGTTTAAAGTAGTATAGTCTTTAATATCTCCAGATGTTTAAAGTAATATACAGTCTTCCGTGTTTCCAGATGTTTAAAGTAGTGTTAATGGGATTGTGTGTAATGTATATGAGGAGCCTTTTCGTGACCTACTCAGGAGGTCAAAGGTCCCGATTGATCCGCTGGTGAGACAGGAAACATTTGATCAGATCCTTAAATTATTATTTTACCATCATAGTTCTTAATTGTGCCCCGCAGTAGTACACATAGTCTGAGGTACTTTCCACGAGTATATCTCTTTTCTGCTACTTTTACTCCGCTGTACTTTGTGTACTTCTCCTAAATAGGATGCCGGTGAAAGTACCCTGACAATATTAAAGTAGTTTATTGCTGCTCACATGTTTATGTATCAGCATATCGAGTAACAAATACTAGAATAGATAATAAATAGGATAATAGATAATATAATAAACAATATAATAAATTATAAATGACATGTTATAACTTACATGTTATAAAAAAGCCACACTGAATTATACATTTTATAATAAATAATAACCATTCTGCTGAACATCAAACTCATTTTTACTTTTCACCCTTTGAGTGATTTAAAGATCATTTTTTGGTAATCCAGGACGTTTACATTTCTAGCATCCTCTTCTTTATTTATTTATTTATTCATGTATTTGTCTCTGTACTAGTAACAGAATACTACTAATAAGTTACTTTTACTTACAAAAATACAGATAGATATTTATTTATATGTCTTAAAGGTTTTATTGTGGAGTGAAGTCAACAAACATAACTATTGGATTATAATCTCTGTAAAGTTACAGTGAGATTAGTTTATAATAAATTGCTTATTTAATAATCATAATAATAATCACAATTATGATAATAATTATGATAATATTAATACATAATGATAATAAAGCAGTAATGCTGCTACTACAACTATTAATAATGTCAACAAAATACAACTATTAATAATGATAATAATAATATATGGTCATTTAAATCCAGATTGAAGACTTTTCTGTTTGCTGCCTTTAATTGAACCACATTCAAGGATATTAATACATTTCTGCATTTCTACATTTTACTGCTGAATTTTATTTCTTACACTGCTTTCTAGTGTTTTAATGACGTTTCAATGAATGTTCTTAATTGTTTTTAAATCTGCTTTTCTTTTGCCTTATGTTTTGATGGTTTTATGTGAAGCACTTTGAATTATCTTGTTGTTGAAATGTGCATACAAATAAACTAGCCTTGCTAATATATAATGATAATAATAATATATAATGATAATAATAATATATAATGATAATAATAATATGTAATGATAATAATAATATATAATGATAATAATAATATGTAATGATAATAATAATATATAATGATAATAATAATATATAATGATAATAATAATATGTAATGATAATAATAATATATAATGATAATAATAATATATAATGATAATAATAATATGTGATGATAATAATAATATATAATGATAATAATAATATGTAATGATAATAACAGCAGTAATACAACAACTACTACTACTGCCAATAATAATAACAATAATAATGATCATGATAATAATCTCCTTATGGAGAATATTTCTTGTTAGCAGCTGATCTGATTTTAATATTTTGAATAAAACTTGAACCTGATTTCTCTTTGTTGTTTCATAAACTAAATAATAACAAACATTAATGTGTTCAAAGGTCAGATAAGTCATCAGTGAGTGAACATGGCCGGCAGGAAGCCGTGGAGACCTTTAACATATGTCCCATCAGCCCCGCTTCCTCTCTGACAGTCGTCTCAGATGGAGCGCTGCCGTCGTATGATTGGCTCTTTGTTGGGGAGCTTATCAGTCGAGACCAGACGACTTCTCTGGCGCTGTGTTCCCATGATGCTTAGCGGCTGACATATAGAAACACATGACCTGATGGATCTACGTCAGACCCTCCAGGACTCTGATAGACCCCGTTAGACCACAACAATAAGATCCTGTCAGACCCTTTAGAAACCTGTTTGGACTTAGTTTAGACCCTCATAGACCTTGTTAGATAATTGTAAACCTTAGTTAGACCCTGTGGGACCCAGTTGGACCTTATTGGACCCTATTAGCTGTCAGAGCCATCCAATCAGAGAGCTTCACATCCTCAAGGCTAGCTGTTTCCCTCTGTTTCCAGTCATTATGCTAAGCTAAGCTAACTCACAGAAACAGGATCTTCTACATTTTGAACCATTGCTGTAACCTCACACACACACACACACACACACACACAGCTGGACTACAGTTCCCATAATGCCTCAGGTCCTGGACTTGGAGGGAGAGGAATATTTAGTTTAGCTGAGGAGAATCAACCTGATCTCAGATCAGAAACATTGTTCAAGAGAATCATAATCATAACCACCCAATGAGTGCTAAAGTGAATTTAACAAATTATGAACTTCCTGATAGTTAATAGTACAATTTTAATTAATATTAATGTCCCTCCTACTGTTTAATAATAATAATATTAATGATGAAAGTGATGATAATAATAATAATAATAATAATGATGATAATTATACGAAATAATATAAATAATTACACTAATAATAATAATAATTATGAATATTAATGAGTATGTATCCCTGACAGCAATCACACTGAATTAGATATTTTAATTATTGGTCATGTTTTTAACGACTTTAGTTTAATATACCTCAAGATGTTTGCATTTGTCCACATTGTTCATCCAGAAAAACCTCAGTCAGCATATTTGATATTATCCTGTTTGTCCTTCTGAGTCTCTGCAGCCAGAGTGAGGCAGGGTGGGTGGGGGGGGGGGGGGGGCACACAATGACTGCAGTCTGATGCAGACAGAGAGGGATGCTAGCACATGTTTACCATGCTAGCTACGATGCTAAATATCAACAGAGAGTTGTTGATGGAGGCTGAAGAATGAAGTCACATTCAGAGTTTTAAATGTTTTTAAGAGAAGCAGCCATGTTGTTGTTGTTGTTTGTGTTAAACGGTTTGAGTTGGTGGAGGCGGAGCTTCTTTTTCTGGAGCACGTTAGCTGCTAACGAGAGGAAAGGCGGTTAGCCTGTTAGCATGCTAGCTTGTGTTTCATATGAGTTGTAATGGAGATGAGATGCTAACGTTAGCCTGCTTCTTTAAAAGCTTTCCTCATCTGCATTTGTGTGTCCTTACCTGTCTCGCCTCTTTCTATGCAGTCACACACCTGTCTGTCTGTCTCCACCTGTCTGTCTGTCTGTCTGTCTCCACCTGTCTGTCTCTGTTGTTGTTGAGATCAGATCTTTTGTTCCTTTGTCTGCTGTTTGAAACATTGAAGAGCTTTTTACTGTCTGCCATTAACATTTCAGTTAAACACACACACACACACACACAACAACAATAGAAATCCAATCAGTGTAGCTGAGAACTGTTTACTTTCATTGAGCCGTCGCTTTAGTCTGTTTCACCTGTCTCTCTGTCTGTCTCTCTCTGTCTGTCTGTCTCTCTCTCACTCTGTCTGTCTCTCTCTGTCTGTCTCACTCTGTCTGTCTGTCTCTCTCTCACTCTGTCTGTCTCTCTCTGTCTGTCAAACTGAATGAAAGTGATGACTCAGCGTTACATGACATAATGTGTCTCCTATATCTCTTCAGGCTAAGGACAGCGATGATGATGAAGAGGTGGTGCAGGTGGACCGGGACCACTTCATGGATGAGTTTTTCGAACAGGTGAGACGCGAGAAACCCACGAAACCACATGAAACCGCGTGACACCGCGTGACACCACGTGAAACCAAGTGAAAACACGTGAAAACAAGTGAAAACACGTGAAAACAAGTGAAAACACGTGAAAACACGTGAAAACAAGTGAAAACACGTGAAACACGTGAAAACAAGTGAAAACACGTGAAACCAAGTGAAAACACGTGAAAACAAGTGAAAACACGTGAAAACAAGTGAAAACACGTGAAAACACGTGAAAACAAGTGAAAACACGTGAAACACGTGAAAACAAGTGAAAACACGTGAAAACACGTGAAAATATGTGAAAATACGTGAAAATACATAATGTTTGGAAGACAACACAAAGCTAAAACAGAATTTAGGAGACATTTTAAGTCAAAAGAAAAGAGCTTTTACTTTCTCTGTCAGCAGTTTGATGACTCCGGGTATCGTTCTTTAACAAATCGGTTTGTTCTGAAGTCGTTCTGGAGAATCTGAAGCAGGAAGTTTTTCTAAATCGGATTCTCTGTAATCTGATTGAAGATCTGAAGACTGACTGACTTCCTGTGAACTGATCCCAGATCTGAAGATCTGACACTTTGTTCTCTTTTCAAAATGTCTTCATTGACAATAAAACTTTAATCAGATATTTAAGATTAATAAATCCATCTCATGTTCATTTAAGTTGTTTAAATTACACAAAGCATCAAACTCAAAATGCTGAATTTATATTTCCTTTATCAGTTGTTCTCACACCTACATTATGGGGACAGTAACGTGTTCACAAACAGACATCAGAAGGACAGTAACATGTTCACAAACAGACGTTATGAGGACAGTAACGTGTTCACAAACAGACGTTATGAGGACAGTAACATGTTCACAAACAGATGTTATGAGGACAGTAACGTGTTCACAAACAGATGTTATGAGGACAGTAACATGTTCACAAACAGACGTTATGAGGACAGTAACGTGTTCACAAACAGACGTTATGAGGACAGTAACGTGTTCACAAACAGATGTTATGAGGACAGTAACGTGTTCACAAACAGACGTTATGAGGACAGTAACGTGTTCACAAACAGACGTTATGAGGACAGTAACGTGTTCACAAACAGACGTTATGAGGACAGTAACGTGTTCACAAACAGACGTTATGAGGACAGTAACGTGTTCACAAACAGACGTTATGAGGACAGTAACGTGTTCACAAACAGACGTTATGAGGACAGTAACGTGTTCACAAACTAATCAAAGCTTCTTTTTGAAGCAGCCAGAGTTTTAACTAATTCGATACATTTTGATTTCTGTCTGTCTGTCTGTGTGTGTGTGTGTGTGTGTGCGCGTGTCTGTGTGTGTGTGTGTGTGTGTGTGTGTGTACAGGTGGAGGAGATCAGAGGCTGTATAGAAAAGCTGTCGGAGGATGTGGAGCAGGTCAAGAAGCAGCACAGCGCCATCCTGGCCGCCCCGAACCCGGACGAAAGTAAGACTTCCTGATCGCTGCTGTCAGATAGAAAGAGTTCTATAACCACAGACTGTCCTCCATAAGAAGTGGACGTAGACGTTATGGGATGTTTCTCGTTGGTTTGTGGATGTTTTGAAGCCTCTAGTTCAGCGATTTGTCCATCATCATCTTGTTTTTTTATCAACCAGTGAACAGGAAGTGACCATATCTGGACTGAGGAGTGAAGTAGAGACGGCGTATACGTCTCTGGTAGACCTGTCAATCAGCGTGTAGCCCCGCCCTAAAGCATCCCCTGCTTTATGGTCTGTGTGACTCTAAATGGACCATAATGTACTAAATGAACATCATGCTGTATTGAAGAAGACTTGAAACTAGAGATTGAGACCATAAACTCATGTTTACAATGTTTACTGAGGTAATAAATCAAGAGAGAAGTAGAGTCATTTTATCATCGACTTCTATACAACCAGAGGAGTCGCCCCCTGGTGGACACTAGAGAGAATGCAGCTTTAACACATGAATAAAAACAGTTTCATTTTATTATTATTTTTTATTATAAGTCATGTTTGTTCTGCATGATGTCATCGTCTCTCTGCACGTTGATGTTTCTGTTATTATTTTTCATCCTTTTATTTTTCATATTTGTGCCCTTTTGTTTCTTCCTCCTCCTCCTCCTCCTCCTCCCCCCCGTTGCATGCTTCCTGTGACTGCATGAACCTTCAGAGGAGATGAGGGGGAGAACCAGTGAGGACAAGTGAGTCTCCTTCATCATTTTCCTCTTCTTCCTCTTCTTTAACTTGTGTAAACACAAACAACAACAAAGGATGAATGTTTTCATATCAACACACCTTATTCTTGTTGTCATGGCAACACGAAATCACCAGTTAAATGTGAATATTATTTTGATCTTTATTCATGTGAAATAAAATCTGTTAATCAAAACAATTCTACAGGCTGTAAAAATGTATCTTTAAAAGAGGTTCCAGGTGCCCTGAACGCTTTTATTGTGAAATTTCTGCAGGAAGTGATGAGTTTAACAACCATCAAGTATTGAATTAATCTAGAATTTAAATTCTAGATTAACAGACTTTAACTTTTTCTATAGTTTCAATAAATATTCTACATGTAGAAGAATACTTTTATTAAGCTGAAAAATGTATTAATATTTGTTCTAATTATTCCAATAACAATATAATAATTAGTGCTGGGCAATTTAACGCGTTAATATCGCGTTAACGCATTCAATAATATTATCGCGCGTTAACGCAGTTTTTAAATTTTTTTATTAAGCGGACATTTTTAACACAAGAACCAGGCAGCGAGCGGTGAACAGCTGTTTGTGTGGCGTCAGTTCGGTCTCTTCCTGTTTCCTTCACCTACATTCCCCTGGGTCCTAAGTCCCTCCCGGTACAGCTTCTTATCACCCTCTATGTACCAATCGTACATTTATAACAAGTACCACACATATTACGGTAATCAGCGTTGCATATGTGTCTGACCACAATACCAAGAAAAGCTAAAAAGAAATGATTCATTTAAATTATTGTTTTAGAGATTTTAAAGTGTTTTGTTTGTAATATGTATAATAAGCATCATTTAGCTATCGCTACTGATAATTTAACAAACATAAAAACATGACGTAGATAGGGTTTCAGTTTTCAAGAAGTATATTTAAATTGTATTTATTACACACATGAAGAATCATTATAACTGTGTTATAACTGCTACTGTGTAAAGGGAATACTGCTGCTAACAACAACCTGATGTGTTTAAAGTGTTTACACCAAATGTTATTGACCTTTTGTTCATATAGCAGTACTTTAAAATAAAATTGCGCAATACACTACTTTTGAATTCATTATTGAACTTTGCCGATAACAATAAGATTAATCACGATTAAAAATTGTAATAGTTGCCCAGCACTAATAATAATATAACATAACAATATAATAATATAATAATATAACAATATAATAATATAATAATATAATAATTAGTGCTGGGCAACGATTAAAATATTTTATCGCGATTAATCGCATGGATTTTTTGCGATTAATTGCGATTAATCGCATTGTTATGGCAAAGTTCAACAATGAATTATAAAGTAGTGTATTGCTCACTTTTATTTTGAAAGTCCTGCTATATGAACAAAAGGGCAATAACATTTGGTTCACGAGATGCAGGCAGCATGTTTCATACTTAATGTGAATATAATTCATACTTTGTTGGCATCTTATTCTGAAAACCGGATGTTCGTCTGAAGAAACCGGATGTTGTCTCACGTTAATGTTTCCGCTAACTTTCAAAGTCCTTCGCTCCCGATCTGTGCGTTTAAATGCGTTTACGGTGGATTTTTAGTAAGTGTCTGACTATAGGATGTTTGCTGGCTTTTATCCCACTGTTCTTGTCATCCTCTTGTTGTTATGTCTATGTATTGTCTATTGTCTTTCAATAAAAAATGAAAAAATAATAAAAATTATAATACTAAATTTAAAAAATGCGTTAGCCCGCGATAAAATAATTGTCGGCGTTAATTAATGAATGCTTTAACGCGAAATTAATGCGTTAACTTGCCCAGCACTAATAATAATATAACAATATAATAATATAACAATATAATAATATAATAATATAATAATAAAAATAATATAATAATATAACAATATAATAATATAACAATATAATAATATAGTAATATAATAAAAATAATAATATAATAATATAACAATATAATAACATAACAATATAATAATATAACAATATAATAATTAACAATATAACAATATAATAATATAACAATAAAATAATATAATAATATAACAATATAATAATATAATAAAATAATAATATAACAATATAATAATATAACAATATAATAATATAATAATATAACAATATAATAATATAACGATATAATAATATAACAATATAATAATATAACAATATAATAATATAACAATATAATAATATAATATGACAAACATCTCTTCAGCCTCTTCTTCCCCTCCGGTGAAAACACGTCGCTTTCGTTCTTCTTCTCCTCTTCAGTTCTCGGTCACCAGTCGGCTTTCCGTCACACAAAATGCACTCCAGTGTTTCTGTATCAATAATGCATCATGGGAGTTGTAGTGTGAGAGGAGGAGGAGGAGTATTACTGGCTCTCATTGTCCGTCACCGCTGTCAATCATTTCCACCAAAGAAAACAATTAATTCAATCAAACATTTAAAAAAGAGTGTTAGCAGCTTTAGCATGTAATGCTAATAGAAGCAGAAACAAAGCGGTCAGGCAGAAAACAGGGTGAGTCAGAGGAGACGAGGCTGAACGGCACTGCAGAGCTCGTAAATCTGACTGCACTGCTGCAGTTATCACACACACACACACACACACACACACACCTACACATACACAAACACACACACACACACCTACACACACACCTACACATACACACAAACACACACACCTACACACACACCTACACATACACACAAACACACACACACACCTACACACACACCTACACATACACACAAACACACACACACACACACCACACAAACACAAACACACACACACACCTACACACACAAACACACAAACACACACACCACACAAACACACACACACACACACCACACAAACACACACACACACCTACACACAAACACACACACCACACAAACACACACACACACACACCACACAAACACACACACACACCTACACACACACCTACACATACACACAAACACACACACCTACACACACACCTACACATACACACAAACACACACACACACCTACACACACAAACACACAAACACACACACCACACAAACACACACACACACCTACACACACAAACACACACACACAAACACACCACACAAACACACACACACACCTACACACACAAACACACAAACACACACACCACACAAACACACACACCACACATACACACAAACACACACACACACCTACACACACACCTACACATACACACAAACACACACACACCTACACACACAAACACACACACCACACAAACACACACACACATCTACACACACAAACACACAAACACACACACCACACAAACACACCACACAAACACACACACAAACACACACACACACCTACACACACAAACACACACACAAACACACACACAAACACACACACACACCTACACATACACACAAACACACACACACACACCTACACACACAAACACACAAACACACACAAACACACACACACACACACACACCTACACACACAAACACACAAACACACACACCACACAAACACACACACACACCTACACACACAAACACACACACACACCTACACACACAAACACACACACACCACACAAACACACACACAAACACACACACACACCTACACACACAAACACACACACACCACACAAACACACACACAAACACACACACACACCTACACATACACACAAACACACACACACACCTACACACACAAACCCACACAAACACACACACAAACACACACACACACCTACACACACACCTACACATACACACATACACACAAACACACACACACACCTACACACACACCTACACATACACACACATACCTACACACACACCTACACATACACATACACACAAACACACACACACACCTACACACACAAACACACACACCACACAAACACACACACAAACACACCACACAAACACACACACACACCTACACACACAAACACACAAACACACACACCACACAAACACACCACACAAACACACACACAAACACACACACACACCTACACACACAAACACACAAACACACACACCACACAAACACACACACACACACCTACACACACACCTACACATACACACAAACACACACACACACCTACACACACAAACACACCACACAAACACACACACACACCTACACACCACACAAACACACACACACACACACCACACAAACACACACACACACCTACACACACACCTACACATACACACTTACACACAAACACACACACACACCTACACACACAAACACACACACCACACAAACACACACCTACACACACACACACACACACACATACACCCACAAACACACACCTACACACACACACACACACACCTACACACACATACCACACACCACACACACACACATACACACACCACACAAACACACACACACACACACACACATACACACACAAACCACAAACACACACCTACACACACCACACAAACACACACACACACCTACACACACATACCACACACACACACACATACACACACAAACCACAAACACACACCTACACACACACACCACACACACACAAACACACACCTACACATACACACAAACACACACACACACCTACACACACACCACACACACACACACCTACACACACACACCACCCACACACACGCACACACACATACACACAGAAACACACACACACGCACACTGTTCCCCTGCTCCAACATGGCTGACATGATGTGATATTTCTTCACAAACAACTCATTTTTCTTCTTATTTTTCTTTTTCTACTTCACATCACGTTCAGATGGATGTTAATCTATTGTCTGTGTGTCATGTCTCATGTATGAATATTAATAATAATGTTGACACCATGAACCTCGTAACTCTTCTTCTCTTTCTTTCTGTCTCTAGAGACCAAGCAGGAGTTGGAGGACCTGACAGCTGACATCAAGAAGACAGCCAATAAAGTTCGCTCAAAATTAAAAGGTAAGCACTAAACGACATGTCACACCTTAAAGGTACAGAAACACCTGAACACAGATGACTGGTGAGTGGAGGTTTTATTAGAGGAATTACGGTAAGATTATTTGAAAGAGATGTTTTATTAGAGGATTTACGGTAAATTTATTTCAAAAATATGTTTTATTAGAGGATTTACAGTAAGATTTAAGAAAATATGTTTTATTAGAGGATTTACAGTAAGATTTAAGAAAATATGTTTTATTAGAGGATTTACAGTAAGATTTAAGAAAATATGTTTTATTATAGGATTTACGGTAATATAATTTAAAAGAGGTGTTTTATTAGAAGATTTACGGTAATATTATTTAAACGAGGTGTTTTATTAGAGGATTTATGGTAATATTATTTAAAAGAGGTGTTTTATTAGAGGATTTATGGTAATATTATTTAAAAGAGGTGTTTTATTAGAGGATTTATGGTAATATTATTTAAAAGAGGTGTTTTATTAGAGGATTTATGGTAATATTATTTAAAAGAGGTGTTTTATTAGAGGATTTATGGTAATATTATTTAAAAGAGGTGTTTTATTAGAGGATTTACTGGTAATATTATTTAAAAGAGGTGTTTTATTAGAGGATTTACGGTAATATTATTTAAAAGAGGTGTTTTATTAGAGGATTTACGGTTTTCAGTCAGGATGAGTTGACCTTCAGCAGAAGAAGAAAATATTCTGAAATGGTGTGATTCATCAAACTGTAATCACTGAAACAGACACACACACACAGTGGTACACACACAATGATACACACAATGATACACACAATGATACACACGCACACACACATTGTGTTGGTTCATGCTGAAGGTTCAAGGACATCACTGCTTTAATGTGAACAGCACACAGAGACACACACAGAGACACACACACACACAGACACAAGGCAAGGCAAGTTTATTTGTATAGCACATTTCAACAACAAGGTAATTCAAAGTGCTTCACATAAAACCATTAAAAGCATCAAAACATAAGGCAAAAGAAAAGGAGATTTAAAAACAATTAAGAACATTCATTAAAACATTAAAAAACAGTGTAAGAAATAAAATGCAGTAGTAAAATGCAGAAATGCAGGAAATTGATTAATATATTAATTGAATGTGGTTCAATTAAGGCCTCTGCTCGAAAATTGCATACCCATACTCAAAAGAGTGCATCTTTGCAAGCACAAGGTCTATTTGAATAATAACACTTGTGAGATTTGTTCAGATGTGTAAATATCAGTGTATAAGTTACTGGTTAAGAGTAAATGAACATGGCACACAGCTCAAATTGAAAAGTTTCAGGTTCGCCTGAAAAAAAAGCCCCTTTATTGTGATTATTTCATTGAAATGATGCAGCCCCCAGCCTAAAACATCTCCCAAATCATAGCACATATATGTGAACAGTCTCTCTGCAAAGTTTTACTTTGATAAAGTGAAGCAGAACAAAATGAGAGAAGTTTTAGTACAGAAAATTTAGGCGAGATTTCCAAAATGTGCATTTGGGCACCATGTGTGCCATTTGAATTTCCTCATGTACTAAACTACATATTTCACTTATAAATTCCTAATGGTGTTAAATACATCCAAATGCAGCAATTTATGGCTTTTTTTGGAAAAATATATATATATATTTTCCCATTCAAAATAACACACAACTCAACTGAATCCAAATGAAACATTTATTTTTACTGTAAACATTTGAAACACACTGTAAAAACCAAAAAACCACACAAAAAAACAAAAAACTATTTACACGATACTGAGCCGTCAATGCACTCTAGTATCCCTGAAGGTCTGGGGGGGGGGGGGGGGGGGGGTTATTGCCTAATGTGCCACAGGTAGAAGCAGTTGTTTTTGGCGTTGAGGCAGAGGGGAACATCACACCTCATGCAATAAGTAGATGTCTTCACCCTCGGTATTCCATGTTCAGTGCACCTCTTGCAATGTTTCCTCTGCCCTGTTTCGAAAAACCTGGGCAGGTGGTCGGGGGTGGGGGGTGGGGGGGCTGCTGAGCCTTTGGCAAACTCTAGCATCTCCTTGGCCAACTGCTCCCTGAAGGCCTTGTGGGTGAGGGGCTTTGTCTGGGTGGGGTCCTGCCTCAACTTGAACAGCTCCTTGTGTAAGAGGTAGCTGTTCACAGCAGCGATGTCAACAAAGTGGTAAAAAAAAGTCTTGTACCACTTCATGGTCTTGCGGCGGATGGTGTACGATCCGATTAGGGAATCGGACAAATCCACACCCCCCATGCTTTGATTGTAATCTACAACGCTGTCCGGAACTGGTATTGATTTGTGCTGCCACACCCCAGCCGTCTTCACCTTTCTCTTCACCGTCTGTCCACTATAGGCCTGATGAACTGTGGAACACATCGTGACCTCTCTCGTGTCCATCCACTTCACGAAGAGGAGTTTGCCACTCTGGATCCATCGCATGTCTCCCCTCACAGCCTTTTTGGGCAGGTTGTTGGTCTGGGTCTTAGGGAAGCCAATACGATTTCTCCTGATGGTTCCACAACAGCCGATGTTCTTTTTGGACAGATCGGTGAAGAGAGCAGGGCTCGTGTAGAAGTTGTCTGTGTACAAATGGTAGCCTTTACCGAGGAGAGGAAATGGCAAAAGGTCCATCACTGCTGAGTAGCTCAGCCCGTGGCCTGTGGTGGACACACTTTTTCCCTGGTACACAAAGAAATTTCAGGTGTAGCCTATCGATGAGTCAGCCAGCACATACAGTTTGTAGCCCCACTTTATGGGCTTGTCCTTCATATATTGCTTCATACTGATGCGGGCTTTGCTGGCAACCATCCGCTCATCAATAGACACATTCTGGTGCGGCTGGAAATGTGCTTTGCAGGCGGTCACCATGTCCGTGTACAGAGGCTTTATCTTGAACAGGCGGTCATACTCAGCAGTATTCCTATTTTTCTCGTTCTCCTCGTCCTCTTCTGGGTTGCTGAGGTGAAGGGACCACAAAATGGCGTTAAAGCGGTCCCTCGTCATGCTGTCACTGGGGAAATGAATGTTGTATGGCCAGCTCTTCCTCCAGTAGTCAGCCCTGTTGTGGACCGTCACAAGGCCAGTGACTATGATAATGGAGAGGAATATGTAAAAGTCCTTTACTGTGACCACAGCCCATTGGAACTTCATCCCAGCTAGTTTCCGTTTGGCAGCGTTGGCATTCGTGTTGTCAATGATTTTTCGGAAAACAGATAATGAAAAAAAAAGCTGGAAGAGGCCAAGGGGAGACCATGGTGTGGTGGTGTTAAATGTGGGTCCTGGTGTCCTGGCTGGCATGAACCTGAGAGGGTCTGGTTGGATGCACTCCTCTCTGTTGTGCCACCTGTCATCGTCCTCCTCACTGTCTGAACTTTGTTTTCCATGCTTGGATGCTGGCGCAGAAGCTCCCAGAGAGGCGCGCAGTCTCTTCTGTTGAGCCATGGGGGGAGGTGATGCGGCTGGCTGAGGCTGTGGACGTCGTTGGCCTTTCTTTTGTCCTCGAGCCGATCGTTGAGCCGTCTTTTGTCCTCGTCGTGCTGGCTGTGAGGAACTTGAAGTGCCTGGCTCGTATTCCTCATCACTGTAAACCAGAATATGGAAGAAAAATAAATATGTGCATTCAGTAGTTTGGTTCTGAAATTGTAATACATGCAAGCACTCATGCACACAAACAGAAAAAGCACAGAGTATGAAAGTATGCACCATGTGGTTATGAAATGGTAATACATGTAAGCACACACTTTGCTAGGCCTATGTACTTTTATTGTTTGTGTCTGTCTTTTTATGCATTTGTCTCTATGGAAATCTAGACAGATAGAAAATTCGACACCAATAAATCAATAAATCGACCAATAAATTGATCAATAAATATAACATTTACAAGACAATCATACCTTTCTTCTGATGACGATGACGGCTGTCCTGGAGCCGATGGTTGAGCCGTCTTTTGCCCTGGTCGTGCTGGCTGTGAGGAAATTGAAGTGCCTGGCACACTGGCATGGGGGGGCTGGTATTCCTCATCACTGTAAACCAGAATATGGAAGAAAAATAAATATGTGCATTCAGTAGTTTGGTTCTGAAATTGTAATACATGCAAGCACTCACACACAACGAAAGCACATGTTATGAGCAAAAACACACGTGGACACACGCACTTGTATACTCTCACACACGACAGGATTTTGGCCTGAGAAATCTGATAGATAGAAAATTCGACACCAATAAATCAATAAATCGACCAATAAATTGATCAATAAATATAACATTTACAAGACAATCATACCTTTCTTGTGATGACGATGATGAAGAAGACGCAACACGATAATCAGATTCAGTGCCGCTGCTGCTGCCCTGCGGATTTTCGGGATGAATCAAATCCTCCCCATCCGAGGAGGACTGGACACAGTATTGCACGGCTTCCTGCAGGTTGTAAGTCTTCTGTTTCGACATCTTACTAATTACCGGTAATCCTAAAAATGAACGAACGGTGAAAAGTAACTCAAACGATACTAAAAAAGGCAGCCGAGACCAAGCTGCAGCTAAGCGTAATCTGCTGTGCGTAATGCCACTGGCAGCGTGCTCCTCGGTTTTATACTTACGCAGAACAATAACTTTCGTTCCCATTGGCCGACCTCCATGGTACATACCTCTCTGTATTCGTTAGAGCCAATAGAATTGAGCTAATCATTTGAAAATGAGTGACAGCACTGTTAGCCAGTCAAAATCATCAATTCTCCGAAGAGAGTGACTTGCAGGTTCTGGGGGAGAGAGCAGGTTCCCCTGTTCCCCTGTGGGGTGAAATCACCCCTCCCAAACGAAAGGTGTGTCTCTGTTGCTAGACAGGAAGTCCATTGAACCTTTTCCGGAGGAAAAATGCGGGGATATTCAATTTTTCGTCTTGAAAACGTCAAAAGTGAGTCATATTTATGATCATAAAGCGATAATGTGATTTGTGTTGCTGGTGTCTGTTGGCTCATATCTCAGCGATAGTATGACGGAGAGAAATGTTACGGTTATGACCGTAACCGTTGT
>JAFEUB010001597.1:32500-95000 GCA_024529925.1 Ophthalmolycus amberensis | reverse complement strand
GTACACACGTGCAGTATTTATGTGTATTTGTACACACGTGCAGTATTTATGTGTATTTGTACACATGTGCAGTATTTATGTGTATTTGTACACGTGCAGTATTTATGTGTATTTGTACACACGTGCAGTATTTATGTGTATTTGTACACATGTGCAGTATTTATGTGTATTTGTACACACGTGCAGTATTTATGTGTATTTGTACACACGTGCAGTATTTATGTGTATTTGTACACATGTGCAGTATTTATGTTCCGGTCTGAGTCTCACACACTTAAAGTTTCATCAGTGATTCAATGTTTATCAAACAAACAGGAAACAGTCACTTTGTTGGGACTATTTTCAGCAGCAGTGGAGTAAATAAACTACAGTGTGTGTTGATGAAGATGAAGATGAGGCTCATTGATGTGTTTAATGACATCATAGTATTAGGTCCCTATTGAAACTGGAGCGATTATTATCGTGGCGTTGTACTTTAACGAACTCCTCCCACAGGACGGGACGGCGGCGCCGTGGCGTGGCGGCCATTGTAGGTGATTCGCTATTAAACAACAAGCTGATGTGACTCCACTGGACTCGCTCAAATCTGTCCCAAACTTGCCATACTTGACAACAGTCATGGCCTGAGGATGTCTACAAGCCCATTTTCACTCAAAGTCATAGCGCCACCTCCTGGCAACAGGAAGACGTTGTGTGACAAACTCAATCCGATTTACATGATGTGGTCTATCCTCTACTGTATGTAGAGCAACATAATGCATGTTTGCAAGTGTTCTCTTGCGCCACATAGTGGATACAGGAACTGGTGGAATATTTGCACCACATGATTTCCAGCGTCACACAGTCCACGCTGGAAAAATACTCCGAGATGCGACGTCCCGCCAGAACCCCCGAGACGCGGGAAGGTGCGAGAGCCCGTACATCGCTGCTCGCAGCTTTAATTCGATATTGGATTTGTTCACTGAACATGAAGAGAAATATAAAATATCACCATGACCAAACTTTATTAAATATATTTATTACATATATATTTATTAAATATATTTATTACATATATACTTATTACATATATATTTATTACTTATATTTATTACATATATATTTATTACATATATATTTGTGACATATATACTTATTACATATATTTATTACATATATATTTATTACTTCTATTTATTACATATATATTTATTACATATATATTTATTACATATATACTTATTACATATATTTATTACATATATATTTATTACTTCTATTTATTACATATATATTTATTACATACATATTTATTACTTCTATTTATTACATATATACTTATTACATATATATTTATTACTTATATTTATTACATATATATTTATTAAATATATTTATTACATATATACTTATTACATATATATTTATTACTTCTATTTATTACTTCTATTTATTACATATATATTTATTACATATATATTTATTACATATATACTTATTACATATATACTTATTACATATATTTATTACATATATATTTATTACTTATATTTATTACATATATATTTATTACATATATACTTATTACATATATATTTATTACATATATATTTATTACTGTCGTTGTTGTTGTCATTGTTGTTGTTGTCTTAGTTGTCGTTGATGTTGTCTTCATCGTTCTGCTGACTCTGAACGTCTCTGAGCTCTTATTATTTGTGTTGTTGCGGGGTGAACATGGCCAAAGTTTCACAATAAGAGCATCAACTCAAATGTCTTGTTTAATCTGACTGTGTGTGTGTGTGTGTGTGTGTGTGTGTGTGTGTCTTCTTGCAGCAATCGAGCAGAGCATCGAGCAGGAGGAGGGTCTCAACAGATCATCAGCGGACCTCAGGATCCGCAAGACACAGGTGAGACCAGGTCCTCAGGTGTCAACAGTATTTTAACACTTCCTTTTCTTTCATTTTGAACTTTCATTAAATTACAGAGCAGTAAAATAAAGTGTTTCTGAAGTTGATTTTAAATCTTTCCTGATATTTTTAAGGTTATTCAGTGAAGTCATCTTCTTCTTTTTGTTTTCTTTATTTTTTAACATTTTCTTTATTTAAAATTCACAAACTAAATTAGATCTGATCAGCATTCTCATCACTGATACAGAAGATCAATACTCAGAAGAGACACACAGGAGTCCAGTCGTGATTGAATGAATGAGCATGTGCCTACTGAGCATGTGCAGAGCGTCTCTGCAGCAGTGAGCCTGCAGTGTTCTGCTCTGTCATTGGCTGCTTCCTCCTCATCAGTCTGCTCCTGCTGCCTCCTGCTGGAGGAGAAGAGAACTGCAGCCTCTACACAGCGACACTGTAAAACATCCAGTCAGTGTATTTATATTTATATATATATATATATATATATATACTATCATTAGTCTGTTAGGAAATCTGGACAGTGGAGTACATTTACTCAAGTGCAGTTTTGAGGTACTTGAGTATTTCCACGTCATAGTACTTCACCTTTCAGTAATACATTTTATGATACTTTTACTGATAACTGTCTCTCTCTCTCTCTCTGTCTGTCTCTCTGTCTCTCTGTCTCTCTCTCTCTCTCTCTCTCTCTCTCTCTCTCTTGTCTCATGTCTCTCTCTGTCTCATGTCTCTCTCTGTCTCTCTGTCTCTCTCTCTCTCTCTCTCTCTCTGTCTCATGTCTCTCTCTGTCTCTCTGTCTCATGTCTCTCTCTGTCTCTCTGTCTCATGTCTCTCTCTGTCTCTCTGTCTCATGTCTCTCTCTCTCTCTCTGTCTCATGTCTCTCTCTGTCTCTCTGTCTCATGTCTCTCTCTCTCTCTCTGTCTCATGTCTCTCTCTGTCTCTCTGTCTCTGTCTCTCTCTCTCTCTCTGAGTGGAAGGAGGTGTGCGGAGCTGCAGGAGCGGGGTTTTGAGAGCGATAATTAACGATTTTTCGACATTTTTCTTCACTGGGTAATGTTGGGTATGATAGTGTAATGTTGGGTATGATAGTGTAATGTTGGGTATGATAGTGTAGTGTTGGGTATGATAGTGTAATGTTGGGTATGATAGTGTAGTGTTGGGTATGATAGTGTAGTGTTGGGTATGATAGTGTAATGTTGGGTATGATAGTGTAATGTTGGGTATGATAGTGTAGTGTTGGGTATGATAGTGTAGTGTTGGGTATGATAGTGTAATGTTGGGTATGATAGTGTAATGTTGGGTATGATAGTGTAGTGTTGGGTATGATAGTGTAATGTTGGGTATGATAGTGTAGTGTTGGGTATGATAGTGTTGTGTTGGGTATGATAGTGTAATGTTGGGTATGATAGTGTAATGTTGGGTATGATAGTGTAATGTTGGGTATGATAGTGTAGTGTTGGGTATGATAGTGTAGTGTTGGGTATGATAGTGTAGTGTTGGGTATGATAGTGTTGTGTTGGGTATGATAGTGTAATGTCGGGTATGATAGTGTAATGTTGGGTATGATAGTGTAGTGTTGGGTATGATAGTGTAGTGTTGGGTATGATAGTGTTGTGTTGGGTATGATAGTGTAATGTTGGGTATGATAGTGTAATGTTGGGTATGATAGTGTAATGTTGGGTATGATAGTGTAATGTTGGGTATGATAGTGTAGTGTTGGGTATGATAGTGTAATGTTGGGTATGATAGTGTAGTGTTGGGTATGATAGTGTAGTGTTGGGTATGATAGTGTAATGTTGGGTATGATAGTGTAATGTTGGGTATGATAGTGTAGTGTTGGGTATGATAGTGTAATGTTGGGTATGATAGTGTAGTGTTGGGTATGATAGTGTAATGTTGGGTATGATAGTGTAATGTTGGGTATGATAGTGTAGTGTTGGGTATGATAGTGTAGTGTTGGGTATGATAGTGTAATGTTGGGTATGATAGTGTAATGTTGGGTATGATAGTGTAGTGTTGGGTATGATAGTGTAGTGTTGGGTATGATAGTGTAATGTTGGGTATGATAGTGTAATGTTGGGTATGATAGTGTAGTGTTGGGTATGATAGTGTAATGTTGGGTATGATAGTGTAGTGTTGGGTATGATAGTGTTGTGTTGGGTATGATAGTGTAATGTTGGGTATGATAGTGTAATGTTGGGTATGATAGTGTAATGTTGGGTATGATAGTGTAGTGTTGGGTATGATAGTGTAGTGTTGGGTATGATAGTGTAGTGTTGGGTATGATAGTGTTGTGTTGGGTATGATAGTGTAATGTCGGGTATGATAGTGTAATGTTGGGTATGATAGTGTAGTGTTGGGTATGATAGTGTAGTGTTGGGTATGATAGTGTTGTGTTGGGTATGATAGTGTAATGTTGGGTATGATAGTGTAATGTTGGGTATGATAGTGTAATGTTGGGTATGATAGTGTAGTGTTGGGTATGATAGTGTAGTGTTGGGTATGATAGTGTAGTGTTGGGTATGATAGTGTAGTGTTGGGTATGATAGTGTAGTGTTGGGTATGATAGTGTAATGTTGGGTATGATAGTGTAGTGTTGGGTATGATAGTGTAGTGTTGGGTATGATAGTGTAATGTTGGGTATGATAGTGTAGTGTTGGGTATGATAGTGTAGTGTTGGGTATGATAGTGTAATGTTGGGTATGATAGTGTAGTGTTGGGTATGATAGTGTAGTGTTGGGTATGATAGTGTAGTGTTGGGTATGATAGTGTAATGTTGGGTATGATAGTGTAGTGTTGGGTATGATAGTGTAATGTTGGGTATGATAGTGTAGTGTTGGGTATGATAGTGTAGTGTTGGGTATGATAGTGTAATGTTGGGTATGATAGTGTAGTGTTGGGTATGATAGTGTAGTGTTGGGTATGATAGTGTAATGTTGGGTATGATAGTGTAGTGTTGGGTATGATAGTGTAGTGTTGGGTATGATAGTGTAGTGTTGGGTATGATAGTGTAATGTTGGGTATGATAGTGTAATGTTGGGTATGATAGTGTAGTGTTGGGTATGATAGTGTAGTGTTGGGTATGATAGTGTAATGTTGGGTATGATAGTGTAGTGTTGGGTATGATAGTGTAATGTTGGGTATGATAGTGTAATGTTGGGTATCATAGTGTAGTGGGGTGTATGATATTGTAATGTTGGGTATGATAGTGTAATGGGTATGATAGTGTAATGTTGGGTATGATAGTGTAATGTTGGGTATGATAGTGTAATGTTGGGTATGATAGTGTAGTGTTGGGTATGATAGTGTAATGTTGGGTATGATAGTGTAATGTTGGGTATGATAGTGTAGTGTTGGGTATGATAGTGTAGTGTTGGGTATGATAGTGTAATGTTGGGTATGATAGTGTAGTGTTGGGTATGATAGTGTAGTGTTGGGTATGATAGTGTAATGTTGGGTATGATAGTGTAGTGTTGGGTATGATAGTGTAATGTTGGGTATGATAGTGTAGTGTTGGGTATGATAGTGTAATGTTGGGTATCATAGTGTAATGTTGGGTATCATAGTGTAGTGGGGTGTATGATATTGTAATGTTGGGTATGATAGTGTAATGGGTATGATAGTGTAATGTTGGGTATGATAGTGTAATGTTGGGTATGATAGTGTAATGTTGGGTATGATAGTGTAGTGTTGGGTATGATAGTGTAATGTTGGGTATGATAGTGTAATGTTGGGTATGATAGTGTAGTGTTGGGTATGAAAGTGTAGTGTTGGGTATGATAGTGTAGTGTTGGGTATGATAGTGTAGTGTTGGGTATGATAGTGTAATGTTGGATATGATAGTGTAGTGTTGGGTATGATAGTGTAATGTTGGGTATGATAGTGTAATGTTGGATATGATAGTGTAGTGTTGGGTATGATAGTGTAGTGTTGGGTATGATAGTGTAATGTTGGATATGATAGTGTAGTGTTGGGTATGATAGTGTAGTGTTGGGTATGATAGTGTAGTGTTGGGTATGATAGTGTAATGTTGGGTATGATAGTGTAGTGTTGGGTATGATAGTGTAGTGTTGGGTATGATAGTGTAATGTTGGGTATGATAGTGTAATGTTGGATATGATAGTGTAGTGTTGGGTATGATAGTGTAGTGTTGGGTATGATAGTGTAATGTTGGGTATGATAGTGTAGTGTTGGGTATGATAGTGTAGTGTTGGGTATGATAGTGTAGTGTTGGGTATGATAGTGTAATGTTGGATATGATAGTGTAGTGTTGGGTATGATAGTGTAGTGTTGGGTATGATAGTGTAATGTTGGGTATGATAGTGTAATGTTGGGTATGATAGTGTAATGTTGGGTATGATAGTGTAATGTTGGGTATGATAGTGTAATGTTGGGTATGATAGTGTAGTGTTGGGTATGATAGTGTAATGTTGGGTATGATAGTGTAGTGTTGGGTATGATAGTGTTGTGTTGGGTATGATAGTGTAATGTTGGGTATGATAGTGTAATGTTGGGTATGATAGTGTAATGTTGGGTATGATAGTGTAGTGTTGGGTATGATAGTGTAGTGTTGGGTATGATAGTGTAGTGTTGGGTATGATAGTGTTGTGTTGGGTATGATAGTGTAATGTCGGGTATGATAGTGTAATGTTGGGTATGATAGTGTAGTGTTGGGTATGATAGTGTAGTGTTGGGTATGATAGTGTTGTGTTGGGTATGATAGTGTAATGTTGGGTATGATAGTGTAATGTTGGGTATGATAGTGTAATGTTGGGTATGATAGTGTAGTGTTGGGTATGATAGTGTAGTGTTGGGTATGATAGTGTAGTGTTGGGTATGATAGTGTAGTGTTGGGTATGATAGTGTAGTGTTGGGTATGATAGTGTAATGTTGGGTATGATAGTGTAGTGTTGGGTATGATAGTGTAGTGTTGGGTATGATAGTGTAATGTTGGGTATGATAGTGTAGTGTTGGGTATGATAGTGTAGTGTTGGGTATGATAGTGTAATGTTGGGTATGATAGTGTAGTGTTGGGTATGATAGTGTAGTGTTGGGTATGATAGTGTAGTGTTGGGTATGATAGTGTAATGTTGGGTATGATAGTGTAGTGTTGGGTATGATAGTGTAATGTTGGGTATGATAGTGTAGTGTTGGGTATGATAGTGTAGTGTTGGGTATGATAGTGTAATGTTGGGTATGATAGTGTAGTGTTGGGTATGATAGTGTAGTGTTGGGTATGATAGTGTAATGTTGGGTATGATAGTGTAGTGTTGGGTATGATAGTGTAGTGTTGGGTATGATAGTGTAGTGTTGGGTATGATAGTGTAATGTTGGGTATGATAGTGTAATGTTGGGTATGATAGTGTAGTGTTGGGTATGATAGTGTAGTGTTGGGTATGATAGTGTAATGTTGGGTATGATAGTGTAGTGTTGGGTATGATAGTGTAATGTTGGGTATGATAGTGTAATGTTGGGTATCATAGTGTAGTGGGGTGTATGATATTGTAATGTTGGGTATGATAGTGTAATGGGTATGATAGTGTAATGTTGGGTATGATAGTGTAATGTTGGGTATGATAGTGTAATGTTGGGTATGATAGTGTAGTGTTGGGTATGATAGTGTAATGTTGGGTATGATAGTGTAATGTTGGGTATGATAGTGTAGTGTTGGGTATGATAGTGTAGTGTTGGGTATGATAGTGTAATGTTGGGTATGATAGTGTAGTGTTGGGTATGATAGTGTAGTGTTGGGTATGATAGTGTAATGTTGGGTATGATAGTGTAGTGTTGGGTATGATAGTGTAATGTTGGGTATGATAGTGTAGTGTTGGGTATGATAGTGTAATGTTGGGTATCATAGTGTAATGTTGGGTATCATAGTGTAGTGGGGTGTATGATATTGTAATGTTGGGTATGATAGTGTAATGGGTATGATAGTGTAATGTTGGGTATGATAGTGTAATGTTGGGTATGATAGTGTAATGTTGGGTATGATAGTGTAGTGTTGGGTATGATAGTGTAATGTTGGGTATGATAGTGTAATGTTGGGTATGATAGTGTAGTGTTGGGTATGAAAGTGTAGTGTTGGGTATGATAGTGTAGTGTTGGGTATGATAGTGTAGTGTTGGGTATGATAGTGTAATGTTGGATATGATAGTGTAGTGTTGGGTATGATAGTGTAATGTTGGGTATGATAGTGTAATGTTGGATATGATAGTGTAGTGTTGGGTATGATAGTGTAGTGTTGGGTATGATAGTGTAATGTTGGATATGATAGTGTAGTGTTGGGTATGATAGTGTAGTGTTGGGTATGATAGTGTAGTGTTGGGTATGATAGTGTAATGTTGGATATGATAGTGTAATGTTGGGTATGATAGTGTAGTGTTGGGTATGATAGTGTAGTGTTGGGTATGATAGTGTAATGTTGGGTATGATAGTGTAATGTTGGATATGATAGTGTAGTGTTGGGTATGATAGTGTAGTGTTGGGTATGATAGTGTAATGTTGGGTATGATAGTGTAGTGTTGGGTATGATAGTGTAGTGTTGGGTATGATAGTGTAGTGTTGGGTATGATAGTGTAATGTTGGATATGATAGTGTAGTGTTGGGTATGATAGTGTAGTGTTGGGTATGATAGTGTAATGTTGGGTATGATAGTGTAATGTTGGGTATGATAGTGTAATGTTGGGTATGATAGTGTAATGTTGGGTATGATAGTGTAGTGGGGTCTGCATGGTTCACGGGTTTTTTTTGTGTACTTTTATCTGTTTTTTGGGTCTTTTTGAGCGGATTGCAGCCGGCAGCAGGTGCTGTCGGCGTGCTAAACGCTAGCATGCGCCTGACGGAGCTAACCAGGGAACACGGCGTGAAGATCCCGCCGCTGTTCGGGTGTTGGGTGGAGGAGATCAGCCTGGGAGTGGGGGAGCTTGTCGGCCACAGCCACGTGAAGTCCGCAGCGCGGATAAACAGCGCTGTGGTCATCTTTCTGGACAGCATAGAAACTGCGGAAGTGGTGTTGATGAACGGGATCTCCGTGGGTGAACACTTCCTGCCCACGTATGCTCTCGCCTCACCGGAGGTGAAAGTCACTGTGTCCAACGTGCCGCCATTCATAAGGAACGATGCCATCATTAAAGAGCTGTCCAAACATGGGAAGGTGGTGTCTCCGGTTAGGAGAGTGTCCTCTGGATTTCAGTCTCCGCTGTTGAAGCACGTGGTGTCTCACAGGAGACATGTCCTCTTGATCCCCAGCAACAGGAGCAGAGTGGTCAACCTCAGCTTCAAGATCACTGTGGACGACTTTGACTTCGTCATCTTTGCAAAGACAAACGATTTTAAATGTTACAGCTGTGGGAGAGAAGGACATCTGAGCAGAGCTTGTCCTGGGGAACACGGCTCAAACAAAGACCAGAACCAGAGAGGTACTGAGGAGGACAGAGGGGACAATCAGGACAGACAAGAGGGAACAAGCGGAGCACAGGAGGCGAGGGTGGAGGAGACGGGTGGGGCTCAGGAGGTGAGAGTGGAGGAGACGGGTGGGGCTCAGAAGGTGAGAGTGGAGGAGGCAGGTGGGGTACAGGAGGTGAGAGCGGAGGTGACGGGTGGGGTACAGGAGGTGAGGGTGGAGGAGACGGGTGGGGTACAGGAGGTGAGAGAAGAGAGGACAAGTGGGGGACAAGAGGTGAGGAAGGACGGGGCAAGTGAGGTCCAGCAGGTGAGGGAGAGTACTGGAGGACAGGTGGAGGCAGGTAGGGAGGTGGACATGGAAGCAGACGAGGAGCAGCTCAAGGCCCCTCAGCTGAAGAGGAAACAGAGAGGAGACAGAGGAAGCTCACAGGCGAAGAAAGTGGCAACTACAGAAAGTGGAGGAGCAGCCGAGTGCGAGTCCAGGCTGGAAGAGGACCCTGAGTCCGGTTGGGAGGACTCTGAGTCCAGTCAGGAGGAGAACTCTGCTGTTAACAGTGAGCCCTCTAAACACGGTGCTGGCAGCTCTAGGGGCTCTGGAGGCTACAGCGTGGAGGAGATAAAGGAGTTTCTGAGGAGGAGTAAGAACGTGAGAAAAGTCAGAGTGGAGGACTACCTCTCTGACAAGGAGAAGCTCTCCAGCTCTGCCAGATCTCACATGAGGAGCAAGGACAGAGGAGGTCTCATGAAGCAGGAAGGCTTCAGACTAAAGAAAATAGTTCACAAAGTGAACAAAGAACTGAACAAAGGTGGCGCTAAGTGAGAGTCAGATCTCAGCCTACAGACAATTAAAGACACGTTTATGTTTGTTGGACCTTATTTGTTTAACCGTTTTAAATGATAAAGTATCGTGTTGTTCAGAAAAGGATTAGGTTTGTTTTGAGTAACAGTAGAACTCTGTAAATGGAACTTAACACAAACAAATAAAGATATATTTAAACCTCTGTCTGTCTCTCTCTCTCTCTGTCTGTCTCATGTCTCTCTCTGTCTCTCTCTGTCTCTCTGTCTGTCTCTCTCTCTGTCTCTGTCTCTCTCTCTCTGTCTGTCTCATGTCTCTCTCTGTCTCTCTCTCTCTCTGTCTGTCTCTCTCTCTCTCTCTCTCTCTGTCTCATGTCTCTCTCTGTCTCTCTCTCTCTCTGTCTGTCTCTCTCTCTCTCTCTCTCTCTCTGTCTCATGTCTCTCGCTGTCTCTCTCTCTCTCTGTCTCATGTCTCTCTCTCTCTCTCTCTCTCTGTCTCATGTCTCTCTCTGTCTCATGTCTCTCTCTGTCTCATGTCTCTCTCTGTCTCATGTCTCTCTCTGTCTCATGTCTCTCTCTCTCTGTCTCTCTCTCTGTCTCTCTCTCTGTCTCTCTGTCTCTCTGTCTCCTTCTCTGTCTCTCTGTCTGTCTCTCTGTCTCTCTGTCTCCAGCACTCTACACTGTCCCGTAAGTTTGTTGAGGTGATGACTGAGTACAACACTACGCAGTCAAAGTACCGCGACCGCTGCAAGGACCGCATCCAGAGACAGCTGGAGATCAGTGAGTACTAGTACACACATTACACACAGTACACACAGAGTACTAGTACACACATTACACACAGTACACACAGAGTACTAGTACACACAGTACATAAAGTACACAAAGTACCCAGAGAGTACTAGTACACACATTACACACAGTACACAAAGTACCCAGAGAGTACTAGTACACACAGTACACAGAGTACTACTACATACAGTACAAACACTACACAGAGTACTAGTACACACAGAGTACTACTACAAACAGTACACAGAGTACTAGTACACACAGAGTACTACTACATACAGTACAAACAGTACACAGAGTACTACTACATACAGTACAAACAGTACACAGAGAGTACTACTACACACAGTACAAACAGTACACACAGTACACACAGAGTACTAGTACACACAGTACACAGAGAGTACTAGTACGCACAGTACACACAGTACAAACAGTACACAAAGTACACAGCGAGTACTAGTACACACAGTTCACAAAGAGTACTAGTACACACAGTACACAGAGTACTACTACATACAGTACAAACAGTACACAGAGTACGAGTACACACCGAGTACTAGTACACACAGTCCACACCGAGTACTTGTACACACAATGCACAGAGTACTACTACATACAGTACAAACAGTACACACAGAGTACTAGTACACACAGTACGCACAGTACACACAGTACACAAAGTACACAGTGAGTACTAGTACACACAGTACACAGAGTACTACTACATACAGTACAAACAGTACACACAGTATTTCTATATTATTATTATTAAAAATGGAACAAAACTCATGATGAATATATATATATATATATATATATATATATATATATCTATATATTCATGTGCATATCGAGTCCAGCCAGCAGCACATTAGGGATCAGCTGATATACCGTTAGCCCAACAAGCTGATTGGCTGTGAGTCGGTCACGTGATGGAGAGAGTAAATATAAAGGAGGAGCTGGAAGACGTCTGGAAACATGAAAACACACATTGAGCAGCAGATGTGTCCATCACCACCACGAAGAAACACAAAAAGATATTTAGTGTTTTTAGTTTCATTTCGGTTTTAGAATCTGTTGTGACCTATGGCCTTCTGGGAAAATGTTAGTTCAGTGTTCCTAAAATGTTAAAAATGTTCCTTATTTTATAGTGAAAATAGTTTACCAAAGTTTCCAGAGGACGAAATGTTCCTTTAGTCTCCAGCAGGAGATCTGTGGACATCTGTGACACTTTAACACAAAACTAACGGATCCTGATGCTTCTGTGTTCTTACTGACCGAACCGGGACTTACTACTAACTACCGTTACAGCCCTGTGCCATGAGACGGACCATGTGACATACCATGTGACATGAGACGGACCATGTGCCATGAGACGGACCATGTGACATACCATGAGACGGACCATGTGACATACCATGTGCCATGAGACGGACCATGTGACATACCATGTGACATGAGACGGACCATGTGACATACCATGTGACATGAGACGGACCATGTGACATACCATGTGCCATGAGACGGACCATGTGACATACCATGTGACATGAGACGGACCATGTGCCATGAGACGGACCATGTGACATACCATGTGCCATGAGACGGACCATGTGACATACCATGAGACGGACCATGTGACATGTGATGTACCATGTGACATACCATGTGCCATGAGACGGACCATGTGACATACCATGTGACATGAGACGGACCATGTGACATGAGACGGACCATGTGACATACCATGTGACATGAGACGGACCATGTGACATGAGACGGACCATGTGCCATGAGACGGACCATGTGAGATACCATGTGACATGAGACGGACCATGTGACATACCATATGACATGAGACGGACCATGTGACATACCATGAGACGGACCATGTGACATACCATGTGACATGAGACGGACCATCTGCCATGAGACGGACCATGTGACATACCATGAGACGGACCATGTGAGATACCATGTGACATGAGACGGACCATGTGACATGTGATGTACCATGTGACATACCATGTGACATGAGCCGGACCATGTGACATGAGACGGACCATGTGACATACCATGTGCCATGAGACGGACCATGTGACATACCATGTGACATGAGACGGACCATGTGACATGAGACGGACCATGTGACATGAGACGGACCATGTGACATACCATGTGACATGAGACGGACCATGTGACATGTGATGTACCATGTGACATACCATGTGACATGAGACGGACCATGTGACATGAGACGGACCATGTGACATACCATGTGCCATGAGACGGACCATGTGACATACCATGTGACATGAGACGGACCATGTGACATGTGATGTACCATGTGACATACCATGCGACATGACACGGACCATGTGACATGTGATGTACCATGTGACATACCATGTGACATAAGACGGACCATGTGACATGTGATGTACCATGTGACATACCATGTGACATGAGACGGACCATGTGACATGAGACGGACCATGTGACATACCATGTGACATGCGACGGACCATGTGACATACCATGTGACATGAGACGGACCATGTGACATGTGATGTACCAAGTGACATACCATGTGACATGAGACGGACCATGTGACATGTGATGTACCATGTGACATACCATGTGACATGAGACGGACCATGTGACATGTGATGTACCATGTGACATACCATGTGACATGAGACGGACCATGTGACATACCATGTGACATGAGACGGACCATGTGACATACCATGTGACATGAGACGGACCATGTGACATACCATGTGACATGAGACGGACCATGTGACATGAGACGGACCATGTGACATACCATGTGACATGAGACGGACCATGTGACATGAGACGGACCATGTGACATACCATGTGACATGAGACGGACCATGTGACATACCATGTGACATGAGACGGACCATGTGACATACCATGTGACATGTGACATACCATGTGACATGAGATGTACCATGTGACATGTGATGTACCATGTGACATGTGATGTACCATGTGACATGTGATGTACCATGTGACGCTCAACATGTCATGTGACACATGAGGTACCACGTGACTGAGCAAGTTGTCCGCTTTGAACGTTCTCTCTCTGTGTTCTGTCTGCAGCTGGGAGAACCACCACCAACGAAGAACTAGAGGACATGTTGGAGAGTGGCAAGCTGGCCATCTTCACAGATGATGTAAGCACCGCACCTGAGCCTCACTTTTACCTGAGCCATTCTGCTTCCCTCTGTGATTAATTACCTGGGTTGCAGAATCGCCACGAGGTGCGCTGAGACATCAAGTGAACACGGCCGTTGTCACATGGCATGTAACAATAGGAGGATGCACTAGAGAGAGCTCTTATTTTGATGGAGTCGCTTCACAATTATCATTCGCTCTTTTCAAAGTAAAAGCTCAAATACGTGCATGCACCTCTGCCTCTGGCCCAAGCTGAGACCGACGGTTGCGGTCGGGTCACGTGACTTAACACTGAGCTGAAAATCAAAACGTTTGACACTGAGCTCCTCTGGTTGAAACCACACCCACCTGTGATGTCACAGAGTCCCAACCAGTGGAGGTCAGAAACACGGTTTACAGCTGGCGTTAAGTCACTCTGTAAGCAGGTAAGTAAGCCAGACGACACCACACCACTGGAGCTCAAAGGTCCTCACCACCAACTGAACTTTCAGTTAGAAGCAAGAGAAACTGATTTACACTTAAAAAAAGTACCTGTTTGGTTTTATTTTGAAGATCCCAATGTCACCCACTCCTTCAAAGTAAAAGTTGCATATTTGCAGGAACCCCAGCCACAAGCAAGAAAGTTCAGATGACTTGAGTATGGGGTCAGATCAGTCTCAATAATTGCAAATGCAAACAGAAAGATTCACAAATACATTCCAATGCACACATGAATTAATTAATTACTAATCAATAAATAACGAACAACAGGTGAATAACATTGTGTGTGAACACTTTAAACACATCAGGTTGTTAGCAGCAGTGTTCTCTTCACACAGCAGCAGTTCTATCTCTTCTATATCTGTGCTCAGTGTGTGACTGTGTGTGAAACGTTCCACTGCTGTGAACAGAACAACATGTTTCACACGTTCATCTACATGTGTGTGTTGAGTCTTCATCACAGTCAGAGCATGTGATGCAGCTCTACTCTTCATCACTATGATGCTGCTCTACTCTTCATCACTATGATGCAGCTCTACTCTTCATCACTATGATGCAGCTCTACTCTTCATCACTATGATGCTGCTCTACTCTTCATCACTATGATGCAGCTCTACTCTTCATCACTATGACGCAGCTCTACTCTTCATCACTATGATGCAGCTCTACTCTTCATCACTATGATGCTGCTCTACTCTTCATCACTATGATGCAGCTCTACTCTTCATCACTATGACGCTGCTCTACTCTTCATCACTATGATGCTGCTCTACTCTTCATCACTATGACCCAGCTCTACTCTTCATCACTATGATGCAGCTCTACTCTTCATCACTATGATGCTGCTCTACTCTTCATCACTATGATGCAGCTCTACTCTTCATCACTATGACGCTGCTCTACTCTTCATCACTATGATGCAGCTCTACTCTTCATCACTATGACGCTGCTCTACTCTTCATCACTATGATGCAGCTCTACTCTTCATCACTATGACCCAGCTCTACTCTTCATCACTATGATGCAGCTCTACTCTTCATCACTATGATGCTGCTCTACTCTTCATCACTATGATGCAGCTCTACTCTTCATCACTATGATGCAGCTCTACTCTTCATCACCATGATGCTGCTCTACTCTTCATCACTATGATGCAGCTCTACTCTTCATCACTATGATGCAGCTCTACTCTTCATCACTATGATGCAGCTCTACTCTTCATCACTATGATGCAGCTCTACTCTTCATCACCATGATGCTGCTCTACTCTTCATCACTATGATGCAGCTCTACTCTTCATCACTATGATGCAGCTCTACTCTTCATCACTATGATGCAGCTCTACTCTTCATCACTATGATGCTGCTCTACTCTTCATCACTATGATGCTGCTCTACTCTTCATCACTATGATGCAGCTCTACTCTTCATCACTATGATGCTGCTCTACTCTTCATCACTATGATGCAGCTCTACTCTTCATCACTATGATGCAGCTCTACTCTTCATCACTATGATGCAGCTCTACTCTTCATCACTATGACGCAGCTCTACTCTTCATCACTATGATGCAGCTCTACTCTTCATCACTATGATGCAGCTCTACTCTTCATCACTATGACGCAGCTCTACTCTTCATCACCATGATGCTGCTCTACTCTTCATCACTATGATGCAGCTCTACTCTTCATCACTATGATGCTGCTCTACTCTTCATCACTATGATGCTGCTCTACTCTTCATCACTATGATGCAGCTCTACTCTTCATCACTATGATGCAGCTCTACTCTTCATCACTATGATGCAGCTCTACTCTTCATCACTATGATGCAGCTCTACTCTTCATCACTATGACGCAGCTCTACTCTTCATCACTATGATGCAGCTCTACTCTTCATCACCATGATGCTGCTCTACTCTTCATCACTATGACCCAGCTCTACTCTTCATCACCATGATGCTGCTCTACTCTTCATCACTATGACGCAGCTCTACTCTTCATCACTATGATGCAGCTCTACTCTTCATCACTATGATGCAGCTCTACTCTTCATCACTATGATGCAGCTCTACTCTTCATCACTATGATGCAGCTCTACTCTTCATCACTATGACGCAGCTCTACTCTTCATCACTATGATGCAGCTCTACTCTTCATCACTATGATGCAGCTCTACTCTTCATCACTATGACGCAGCTCTACTCTTCATCACTATGATGCAGCTCTACTCTTCATCACTATGATGCAGCTCTACTCTTCATCACTATGACGCAGCTCTACTCTTCATCACCATGATGCTGCTCTACTCTTCATCACTATGACCCAGCTCTACTCTTCATCACCATGATGCTGCTCTACTCTTCATCACTATGACGCAGCTCTACTCTTCATCACTATGATGCTGTAACTCAGAGGTGATGATGGTGACCCAGCGATCAAAGAATAAAGACACTTTACGCACAATTTAGCTGTATTTTCCCTTTAACTCACGAGCTGCAGCATGTTTTATACTAAATGTGAATATAAACTGTGAATATAATTCATACTTTGTTGGCATCTTATTCTGAAAACCGGATGTTGGTCTGAAGAAACCGGATGTTGTCTCACGTTAATGTTTCCACTAACTTTCAAAGTCCTTCGCTCGCTCCCGATCTGTGCCGTTTAAATGCGTTTACGGTGAATGTCAGTATATAGGTGCACTAACATGTGAGTGTCTGCTGACTTTACCGCAGCGATGTCCAGTAGTCTCCATTCCTCCACCGCTGCCAGTGAGCAACGCACTTTCAAAATAAAATAAATAAAAAATGCGTTAACATGCTATAAAATAATTGTCGGTGTTAATTAATGAATGCGTTAACGCGATAATAACGCGTTAACTTGCCCTGCACGAACATATTTATACAATTTGTATACAACTTGTTTTCTCTGTTTGTCCTGTCTGTCTCAACAGGACAGTAGTTTAGGGGAGGCAGTAAGAAGAACCTGATCACATGTTTTTTTACGAAACTAATTACAACTACCAACAGTCATACCTTCAAGGACCTTAATGTATTGTCACATAATGTCAAATAATGACAAATAAAGACTAAACTACCGCGGAATCCGCACCAAAACAGTGGCAGCTTGCAACAGGAAGTTCTGACCTGTCACCTCCGCAAATTGCGCAACTCTAACGCTAGCAGCCTCGTGGGGAGGGGAGGGGGGAGATGCGCTCATGTGATTGGTTGAAAATAAGAACGTTGAAAAAAACGCATTTGCGAATCCAGCAACGACAGGAGTCTCAAAAAACCCACAAACAAATGTGTATCTATCCACAAACAAATCAGAATCAGAATCAGAATCAGAATCAGAATCAGAAACCGTTTATTGCCATGGTATGTTGAACATACAAGGAATTTGACATGACGGGAGGTGCGTAACATTCAACAACAATCAACAACGACCAACAATGCAAAGTAGAACAAATTAAATTTACAGAAAATATAAGATAAAGTAAAATATAATAAAGTGAAATATAAGATAAAGTGAAGTCGAGTGCACAAGCGGTGTAGTGTGAAAGTGTCCAGTGTGATAGAAGGGATGTGCGGGGGAGTGACCGGTGGGACTTTGTCCTGGGGAGGACAGAGTCAGTGGGGGTCCCGGGCTCTGTTAATGAGCCCGACTGCCGACGGGAAGAAACTGTTCATGTGTCGTGAGGTCTTGGTCCTGATGGACCTCAGCCTCCTACCAGATGGAAGGGGCACCAACAGTTCATGTCCAGGGTGGGAGGGGTCAGCTACAATCCTTCTTGCTCGCTTCAGGGTTCTTAAAGTGAACAAGTCCTGGAGGGACGGCAGATTGCAGCCGATCACCCTCTCGGCAGAGCGAATGATGCGCTGCAGTCTGTCCTTGTCCTTGGCAGTGGCTGCAGCGTACCAGACCGTGATGGAGGAGCAGAGGATGGACTCAATGATGGCTCTGTAGAAATGCACCAACATTGTCTTTGGCAGGTTGAACTTCTTCAGCTGCCTCAGGAAGTACATCCTCTGCTGAGCCTTCTTGGTGATGGAGCTAATGTTGAGCTCCCACTTGAGGTCCTGAGATATGATGGAGCCCAGGAAGAGGAAGGACTCCACCACGTCGACGGGGGAGTCACACAGAGTGATAGGGGGAGTCACACAGAGTGATAGAGGGAGTCACACAGAGTGATGGGGGGAGTCACACAGAGTAATAGAGGGAGTCACACAGGGTGATAGAGGGAGTCACACAGAGTAATAGAGGGAGTCACACAGGGTGATAGAGGGAGTCACACAGAGTAATAGAGGGAGTCACACAGGGTGATAGAGGGAGTCACACAGAGTGATAGAGGGAGTCACACAGGGTGATAGGGGGAGTCACACAGAGTGATAGAGGGAGTCACACAGGGTGATAGAGGGAGTCACACAGAGTGATAGAGGGAGTCACACAGGGTGATAGAGGGAGTCACACAGGGTGATAGGGGGAGTCACACAGGGTGATAGGTGGAGTCACACAGAGTGATAGAGGGAGTCACACAGAGTGATAGAGGGAGTCACACAGGGTGATAGGGGGAGTCACACAGAGTGATAGGGGGAGTCACACAGGGTGATAGAGGGAGTCACACAGGGTGATAGAGGGAGTCACACAGGGTGATAGGGGGAGTCACACAGAGTGATAGGGGGAGTCACACAGGGTGATAGAGGGAGTCACACAGGGTGATAGGTGGAGTCACACAGAGTGATAGAGGGAGTCACACAGAGTGATAGAGGGAGTCACACAGGGTGATAGAGGGAGTCACACAGGGTGATAGGTGGAGTCACACAGAGTGATAGAGGGAGTCACACAGAGTGATAGAGGGAGTCACACAGGGTGATAGGGGGAGTCACACAGAGTGATAGAGGGAGTCACACAGAGTGATAGAGGGAGTCACACAGAGTGATAGGGGGAGTCACACAGAGTGATAGAGGGAGTCACACAGAGTGATAGAGGGAGTCACACAGAGTGATAGGGGGAGTCACACAGAGTGATAGAGGGAGTCACACAGAGTGATAGGGGGAGTCACACAGAGTGATAGAGGGAGTCACACAGGGTGATAGAGGGAGTCACACAGGGTGATAGAGGGAGTCACACAGAGTGATAGAGGGAGTCACACAGGGTGATAGGTGGAGTCACACAGAGTGATAGAGGGAGTCACACAGAGTGATAGAGGGAGTCACACAGGGTGATAGAGGGAGTCACACAGAGTGATAGAGGGAGTCACACAGAGTGATAGAGGGAGTCACACAGGGTGATAGGGGGAGTCACACAGAGTGATAGGGGGAGTCACACAGGGTGATAGAGGGAGTCACACAGGGTGATAGAGGGAGTCACACAGGGTGATAGGGGGAGTCACACAGAGTGATAGGGGGAGTCACACAGGGTGATAGAGGGAGTCACACAGGGTGATAGGGGGAGTCACACAGAGTGATAGAGGGAGTCACACAGAGTGATAGAGGGAGTCACACAGGGTGATAGGTGGAGTCACACAGAGTGATAGAGGGAGTCACACAGAGTGATAGAGGGAGTCACACAGGGTGATAGGGGGAGTCACACAGGGTGATAGGGGGAGTCACACAGGGTGATAGGTGGAGTCACACAGAGTGATAGAGGGAGTCACACAGAGTGATAGAGGGAGTCACACAGGGTGATAGGGGGAGTCACACAGGGTGATAGGTGGAGTCACACAGAGTGATAGAGGGAGTCACACAGGGTGATAGAGGGAGTCACACAGGGTGATAGGTGGAGTCACACAGAGTGATAGAGGGAGTCACACAGGGTGATAGAGGGAGTCACACAGAGTGATAGAGGGAGTCACACAGGGTGATAGGGGGAGTCACACAGAGTGATAGAGGGAGTCACACAGAGTGATAGAGGGAGTCACACAGGGTGATAGAGGGAGTCACACAGGGTGATGGGGGGAGTCACACAGGGTGATAGGGGGAGTCACACACGGTGATAGGGGGAGTCACACAGAGTGATAGGGGGAGTCACACAGGGTGATGGGGGGAGTCACACAGGGTGATAGGGGGAGTCACACACGGTGATAGGGGGAGTCACACAGAGTGATAGGGGGAGTCACACAGGGTGATAGGGGGAGTCACACAGAGTGATAGGGGGAGTCACACAGGGTGATAGAGGGAGTCACACAGGGTGATGGGGGGAGTCACACAGGGTGATAGGGGGAGTCACACAGGGTGATAGGGGGAGTCACACAGAGTGATAGAGGGAGTCACACAGAGTGATAGAGGGAGTCACACAGGGTGATAGAGGGAGTCACACAGAGTGATAGAGGGAGTCACACAGAGTGATAGAGGGAGTCACACAGGGTGATAGGGGGAGTCACACAGAGTGATAGAGGGAGTCACACAGAGTGATAGAGGGAGTCACACAGGGTGATAGAGGGAGTCACACAGGGTGATAGAGGGAGTCACACAGAGTGATAGGGGGAGTCACACAGAGTGATAGAGGGAGTCACACAGAGTGATAGAGGGAGTCACACAGGGTGATAGAGGGAGTCACACAGGGTGATAGAGGGAGTCACACAGGGTGATAGGGGGAGTCACACAGAGTGATAGGGGGAGTCACACAGGGTGATAGAGGGAGTCACACAGGGTGATAGAGGGAGTCACACAGGGTGATAGGGGGAGTCACACAGAGTGATAGGGGGAGTCACACAGGGTGATAGAGGGAGTCACACAGGGTGATAGGGGGAGTCACACAGAGTGATAGAGGGAGTCACACAGAGTGATAGAGGGAGTCACACAGGGTGATAGGTGGAGTCACACAGAGTGATAGAGGGAGTCACACAGAGTGATAGAGGGAGTCACACAGGGTGATAGGGGGAGTCACACAGGGTGATAGGGGGAGTCACACAGGGTGATAGGTGGAGTCACACAGAGTGATAGAGGGAGTCACACAGAGTGATAGAGGGAGTCACACAGGGTGATAGGGGGAGTCACACAGGGTGATAGGTGGAGTCACACAGAGTGATAGAGGGAGTCACACAGGGTGATAGAGGGAGTCACACAGGGTGATAGGTGGAGTCACACAGAGTGATAGAGGGAGTCACACAGGGTGATAGAGGGAGTCACACAGAGTGATAGAGGGAGTCACACAGGGTGATAGGGGGAGTCACACAGAGTGATAGAGGGAGTCACACAGAGTGATAGAGGGAGTCACACAGGGTGATAGAGGGAGTCACACAGGGTGATGGGGGGAGTCACACAGGGTGATAGGGGGAGTCACACACGGTGATAGGGGGAGTCACACAGAGTGATAGGGGGAGTCACACAGGGTGATGGGGGGAGTCACACAGGGTGATAGGGGGAGTCACACACGGTGATAGGGGGAGTCACACAGAGTGATAGGGGGAGTCACACAGGGTGATAGGGGGAGTCACACAGAGTGATAGGGGGAGTCACACAGGGTGATAGAGGGAGTCACACAGGGTGATAGAGGGAGTCACACAGGGTGATAGGGGGAGTCACACAGAGTGATAGGGGGAGTCACACAGGGTGATAGAGGGAGTCACACAGGGTGATAGGGGGAGTCACACAGAGTGATAGAGGGAGTCACACAGAGTGATAGAGGGAGTCACACAGGGTGATAGAGGGAGTCACACAGAGTGATAGAGGGAGTCACACAGAGTGATAGAGGGAGTCACACAGAGTGATAGAGGGAGTCACACAGAGTGATAGAGGGAGTCACACAGGGTGATAGAGGGAGTCACACAGAGTGATAGAGGGAGTCACACAGAGTGATAGAGGGAGTCACACAGGGTGATAGGTGGAGTCACACAGAGTGATAGAGGGAGTCACACAGAGTGATAGAGGGAGTCACACAGGGTGATAGGTGGAGTCACACAGAGTGATAGAGGGAGTCACACAGGGTGATAGAGGGAGTCACACAGAGTGATAGAGGGAGTCACACAGGGTGATAGGGGGAGTCACACAGAGTGATAGAGGGAGTCACACAGAGTGATAGAGGGAGTCACACAGGGTGATAGGGGGAGTCACACAGAGTGATAGGGGGAGTCACACAGGGTGATAGAGGGAGTCACACAGGGTGATAGAGGGAGTCACACAGGGTGATAGGGGGAGTCACACAGAGTGATAGGGGGAGTCACACAGGGTGATAGAGGGAGTCACACAGGGTGATAGGGGGAGTCACACAGAGTGATAGAGGGAGTCACACAGAGTGATAGAGGGAGTCACACAGGGTGATAGGGGGAGTCACACAGGGTGATAGGGGGAGTCACACAGGGTGATAGGGGGAGTCACACAGGGTGATAGGTGGAGTCACACAGAGTGATAGAGGGAGTCACACAGAGTGATAGAGGGAGTCACACAGGGTGATAGGGGGAGTCACACAGGGTGATAGGTGGAGTCACACAGAGTGATAGAGGGAGTCACACAGAGTGATAGAGGGAGTCACACAGAGTGATAGAGGGAGTCACACAGGGTGATAGGGGGAGTCACACAGGGTGATAGGTGGAGTCACACAGAGTGATAGAGGGAGTCACACAGAGTGATAGAGGGAGTCACACAGGGTGATAGGGGGAGTCACACAGGGTGATAGGTGGAGTCACACAGAGTGATAGAGGGAGTCACACAGGGTGATAGAGGGAGTCACACAGGGTGATAGGTGGAGTCACACAGAGTGATAGAGGGAGTCACACAGGGTGATAGAGGGAGTCACACAGAGTGATAGAGGGAGTCACACAGGGTGATAGGGGGAGTCACACAGAGTGATAGAGGGAGTCACACAGAGTGATAGAGGGAGTCACACAGGGTGATAGAGGGAGTCACACAGAGTGATAGAGGGAGTCACACAGGGTGATAGAGGGAGTCACACAGAGTGATAGAGGGAGTCACACAGGGTGATAGAGGGAGTCACACAGAGTGATAGAGGGAGTCACACAGAGTGATAGAGGGAGTCACACAGAGTGATAGAGGGAGTCACACAGGGTGATAGAGGGAGTCACACAGAGTGATAGAGGGAGTCACACAGGGTGATAGGGGGAGTCAGACAGAGTGATAGAGGGAGTCACACAGAGTGATAGAGGGAGTCACACAGGGTGATAGGGGGAGTCACACAGGGTGATAGGGGGAGTCACACAGGGTGATAGGTGGAGTCACACAGGGTGATAGAGGGAGTCACACAGGGTGATAGAGGGAGTCACACAGGGTGATAGGTGGAGTCACACAGAGTGATAGAGGGAGTCACACAGAGTGATAGAGGGAGTCACACAGGGTGATAGAGGGAGTCACACAGGGTGATAGGTGGAGTCACACAGAGTGATAGAGGGAGTCACACAGAGTGATAGAGGGAGTCACACAGGGTGATAGGGGGAGTCACACAGAGTGATAGAGGGAGTCACACAGAGTGATAGAGGGAGTCACACAGAGTGATAGGGGGAGTCACACAGAGTGATAGAGGGAGTCACACAGAGTGATAGAGGGAGTCACACAGAGTGATAGGGGGAGTCACACAGAGTGATAGAGGGAGTCACACAGAGTGATAGGGGGAGTCACACAGAGTGATAGAGGGAGTCACACAGAGTGATAGGGGGAGTCACACAGGGTGATAGAGGGAGTCACACAGAGTGATAGGGGGAGTCACACAGAGTGATAGAGGGAGTCACACAGGGTGATAGAGGGAGTCACACAGAGTGATAGAGGGAGTCACACAGGGTGATAGAGGGAGTCACACAGAGTGATAGAGGGAGTCACACAGGGTGATAGGTGGAGTCACACAGAGTGATAGAGGGAGTCACACAGAGTGATAGAGGGAGTCACACAGGGTGATAGAGGGAGTCACACAGAGTGATAGAGGGAGTCACACAGAGTGATAGAGGGAGTCACACAGGGTGATAGGGGGAGTCACACAGAGTGATAGGGGGAGTCACACAGGGTGATAGAGGGAGTCACACAGGGTGATAGAGGGAGTCACACAGGGTGATAGGGGGAGTCACACAGAGTGATAGGGGGAGTCACACAGGGTGATAGAGGGAGTCACACAGGGTGATAGGGGGAGTCACACAGAGTGATAGAGGGAGTCACACAGAGTGATAGAGGGAGTCACACAGGGTGATAGGTGGAGTCACACAGAGTGATAGAGGGAGTCACACAGAGTGATAGAGGGAGTCACACAGGGTGATAGGGGGAGTCACACAGGGTGATAGGGGGAGTCACACAGGGTGATAGGTGGAGTCACACAGAGTGATAGAGGGAGTCACACAGAGTGATAGAGGGAGTCACACAGGGTGATAGGGGGAGTCACACAGGGTGATAGGTGGAGTCACACAGAGTGATAGAGGGAGTCACACAGGGTGATAGAGGGAGTCACACAGGGTGATAGGTGGAGTCACACAGAGTGATAGAGGGAGTCACACAGGGTGATAGAGGGAGTCACACAGAGTGATAGAGGGAGTCACACAGGGTGATAGGGGGAGTCACACAGAGTGATAGAGGGAGTCACACAGAGTGATAGAGGGAGTCACACAGGGTGATAGAGGGAGTCACACAGAGTGATAGAGGGAGTCACACAGAGTGATAGAGGGAGTCACACAGAGTGATAGAGGGAGTCACACAGAGTGATAGGGGGAGTCACACAGGGTGATAGAGGGAGTCACACAGAGTGATAGAGGGAGTCACACATGGTGATAGAGGGAGTCACACAGAGTGATAGAGGGAGTCACACAGGGTGATAGGGGGAGTCACACAGAGTGATAGGGGGAGTCACACAGGGTGATAGAGGGAGTCACACAGGGTGATAGAGGGAGTCACACAGGGTGATAGGGGGAGTCACACAGAGTGATAGGGGGAGTCACACAGGGTGATAGAGGGAGTCACACAGGGTGATAGGGGGAGTCACACAGAGTGATAGAGGGAGTCACACAGAGTGATAGAGGGAGTCACACAGGGTGATAGGTGGAGTCACACAGAGTGATAGAGGGAGTCACACAGAGTGATAGAGGGAGTCACACAGGGTGATAGGGGGAGTCACACAGGGTGATAGGGGGAGTCACACAGGGTGATAGGTGGAGTCACACAGAGTGATAGAGGGAGTCACACAGAGTGATAGAGGGAGTCACACAGGGTGATAGGGGGAGTCACACAGGGTGATAGGTGGAGTCACACAGAGTGATAGAGGGAGTCACACAGGGTGATAGAGGGAGTCACACAGGGTGATAGGTGGAGTCACACAGAGTGATAGAGGGAGTCACACAGGGTGATAGAGGGAGTCACACAGAGTGATAGAGGGAGTCACACAGGGTGATAGGGGGAGTCACACAGAGTGATAGAGGGAGTCACACAGAGTGATAGAGGGAGTCACACAGAGTGATAGAGGGAGTCACACAGAGTGATAGAGGGAGTCACACAGAGTGATAGAGGGAGTCACACAGGGTGATAGAGGGAGTCACACAGAGTGATAGAGGGAGTCACACAGAGTGATAGAGGGAGTCACACAGAGTGATAGAGGGAGTCACACAGAGTGATAGGGGGAGTCACACAGGGTGATAGAGGGAGTCACACAGAGTGATAGAGGGAGTCACACAGGGTGATAGAGGGAGTCACACAGAGTGATAGAGGGAGTCACACAGAGTGATAGAGGGAGTCACACAGAGTGATAGAGGGAGTCACACAGAGTGATAGGGGGAGTCACACAGAGTGATAGAGGGAGTCACACAGAGTGATAGGGGGAGTCACACAGAGTGATAGAGGGAGTCACACAGGGTGATAGAGGGAGTCACACAGGGTGATAGAGGGAGTCACACAGAGTGATAGAGGGAGTCACACAGGGTGATAGGTGGAGTCACACAGAGTGATAGAGGGAGTCACACAGAGTGATAGAGGGAGTCACACAGGGTGATAGAGGGAGTCACACAGAGTGATAGAGGGAGTCACACAGAGTGATAGAGGGAGTCACACAGGGTGATAGGGGGAGTCACACAGAGTGATAGGGGGAGTCACACAGGGTGATAGAGGGAGTCACACAGGGTGATAGAGGGAGTCACACAGGGTGATAGGGGGAGTCACACAGAGTGATAGGGGGAGTCACACAGGGTGATAGGTGGAGTCACACAGAGTGATAGAGGGAGTCACACAGGGTGATAGAGGGAGTCACACAGGGTGATAGAGGGAGTCACACAGGGTGATAGAGGGAGTCACACAGGGTGATAGAGGGAGTCACACAGGGTGATAGGTGGAGTCACACAGAGTGATAGAGGGAGTCACACAGGGTGATAGAGGGAGTCACACAGGGTGATAGAGGGAGTCACACAGAGTGATAGAGGGAGTCACACAGAGTGATAGAGGGAGTCACACAGGGTGATAGGTGGAGTCACACAGAGTGATAGAGGGAGTCACACAGGGTGATAGAGGGAGTCACACAGGGTGATAGGTGGAGTCACACAGAGTGATAGAGGGAGTCACACAGGGTGATAGGGGGAGTCACACAGGGTGATAGAGGGAGTCACACAGGGTGATAGGGGGAGTCACACAGAGTGATAGAGGGAGTCACACAGAGTGATAGAGGGAGTCACACAGAGTGATAGAGGGAGTCACACAGAGTGATAGAGGGAGTCACACAGGGTGATAGGGGGAGTCACACAGAGTGATAGAGGGAGTCACACAGAGTGATAGAGGGAGTCACACAGGGTGATAGAGGGAGTCACACAGGGTGATAGGGGGAGTCACACAGAGTGATAGAGGGAGTCACACAGGGTGATAGGGGGAGTCACACAGAGTGATAGAGGGAGTCACACAGAGTGATAGAGGGAGTCACACAGGGTGATAGGGGGAGTCACACAGAGTGATAGAGGGAGTCACACAGAGTGATAGAGGGAGTCACACAGGGTGATAGGGGGAGTCACACACGGTGATAGGGGGAGTCACACAGAGTGATAGGGGGAGTCACACAGGGTGATGGGGGGAGTCACACAGGGTGATAGGGGGAGTCACACACGGTGATAGGGGGAGTCACACAGAGTGATAGGGGGAGTCACACAGGGTGATAGGGGGAGTCACACAGAGTGATAGGGGGAGTCACACAGGGTGATAGAGGGAGTCACACAGGGTGATAGAGGGAGTCACACAGGGTGATAGGGGGAGTCACACAGAGTGATAGGGGGAGTCACACAGGGTGATAGAGGGAGTCACACAGGGTGATAGGGGGAGTCACACAGAGTGATAGAGGGAGTCACACAGAGTGATAGAGGGAGTCACACAGGGTGATAGAGGGAGTCACACAGAGTGATAGAGGGAGTCACACAGAGTGATAGAGGGAGTCACACAGAGTGATAGAGGGAGTCACACAGAGTGATAGAGGGAGTCACACAGGGTGATAGAGGGAGTCACACAGAGTGATAGAGGGAGTCACACAGAGTGATAGAGGGAGTCACACAGGGTGATAGGTGGAGTCACACAGAGTGATAGAGGGAGTCACACAGAGTGATAGAGGGAGTCACACAGGGTGATAGGTGGAGTCACACAGAGTGATAGAGGGAGTCACACAGGGTGATAGAGGGAGTCACACAGAGTGATAGAGGGAGTCACACAGGGTGATAGGGGGAGTCACACAGAGTGATAGAGGGAGTCACACAGAGTGATAGAGGGAGTCACACAGGGTGATAGGGGGAGTCACACAGAGTGATAGGGGGAGTCACACAGGGTGATAGGGGGAGTCACACAGGGTGATAGAGGGAGTCACACAGGGTGATAGGGGGAGTCACACAGAGTGATAGAGGGAGTCACACAGAGTGATAGAGGGAGTCACACAGGGTGATAGGTGGAGTCACACAGAGTGATAGAGGGAGTCACACAGAGTGATAGAGGGAGTCACACAGGGTGATAGGGGGAGTCACACAGGGTGATAGGGGGAGTCACACAGGGTGATAGGGGGAGTCACACAGGGTGATAGGTGGAGTCACACAGAGTGATAGAGGGAGTCACACAGGGTGATAGGGGGAGTCACACAGGGTGATAGGTGGAGTCACACAGAGTGATAGAGGGAGTCACACAGGGTGATAGAGGGAGTCACACAGGGTGATAGGTGGAGTCACACAGAGTGATAGAGGGAGTCACACAGGGTGATAGAGGGAGTCACACAGAGTGATAGAGGGAGTCACACAGGGTGATAGGGGGAGTCACACAGAGTGATAGAGGGAGTCACACAGAGTGATAGAGGGAGTCACACAGGGTGATAGAGGGAGTCACACAGAGTGATAGAGGGAGTCACACAGGGTGATAGAGGGAGTCACACAGAGTGATAGAGGGAGTCACACAGGGTGATAGAGGGAGTCACACAGAGTGATAGAGGGAGTCACACAGAGTGATAGAGGGAGTCACACAGGGTGATAGAGGGAGTCACACAGGGTGATAGAGGGAGTCACACAGAGTGATAGAGGGAGTCACACAGGGTGATAGAGGGAGTCACACAGAGTGATAGAGGGAGTCACACAGAGTGATAGAGGGAGTCACACAGAGTGATAGAGGGAGTCACACAGGGTGATAGGGGGAGTCACACAGAGTGATAGAGGGAGTCACACAGAGTGATAGAGGGAGTCACACAGGGTGATAGGGGGAGTCACACAGGGTGATAGGGGGAGTCACACAGGGTGATAGGTGGAGTCACACAGGGTGATAGAGGGAGTCACACAGGGTGATAGAGGGAGTCACACAGGGTGATAGAGGGAGTCACACAGGGTGATAGAGGGAGTCACACAGGGTGATAGAGGGAGTCACACAGAGTGATAGAGGGAGTCACACAGGGTGATGGGGGGAGTCACACAGGGTGATGGGGGGAGTCACACAGGGTGATAGGGGGAGTCACACAGGGTGATGGGGGGAGTCACACAGAGTGATAGGGGGAGTCACACAGGGTGATGGGGGCTGGTGGGGCTACGTTCTTCCTGAAATCCACAACCATCTCCACTGTCTTTAGAGCGTTGAGCTCTAGGTTGTTCAACCTGCACCAGGTCACCAGATGGTCAGTCTCCCACCTGTAGGCGGACTCATCCCCACCAGAGATGAGTCCAATGAGGGTGGTGTCATCCGCGAACTTCAGGAGCTTGACGGACTGGTGACTGGAGGTGCAGCTGTTGGTGTACAGGGAGAAGAGAAGAGGGGAAAGAGCGCAGCCTTGGGGGGAACCGGTGCTGATGGTCCTGGAGGCTGAGACGTGCTTTCCCAGCTTCACGTGCTGCTTCCTGTCAGACAGGAAGTCTGTGATCCACTTGCAGGTGGAGTCGGGCAGCTGGGAGAGCTTATCATGCAGCAGAGACGGGATGATGGTGTTGAAAGCAGAGCTGAAGTCCACAAACAGGATCCTGGCGTAGGTTTCTGGGGAGTCCAGATGCTGGAGGATGAAGTGATGGGCCAAGTTGACTGCGTCATCTACAGATCTGTTGGCTCTGTAGGCAAACTGCAGGGTGTCCAGGAGTGGATCGGTGAGGGTTTTTAGGTGGGACAGGACGAGGCGCTCAAAAGACTTCATGACCACAGAGGTCAGGGCGACGGGCCTGTCATTGAGTCATTGAGTCCTGTGATCCTTGGTTTTTTAGGGACAGGGATGATGGTGGAGGCCTTGAAGCAGGCTGGTACGTGGCATGTCTCCAACAGTGCGATCCACACAGAAATACATACAAATGCAGAAATATTTTTGTGATTTTTTTTTACATTTATATAAATCGTAATTTATTTATGTGTGCATTGGAATATATTTGTGAATCTTTCTGTTTGCATTTGCAATTATTGAGACTGATCTGACCCCATACTTGAGCGTCACATGAACTCATGTTGTGTTTCTAATTTTAAAGACAGGAGAGACAACCGTGATCATAACTACAGCATGAAGGACATCCCCTCAAAATTATGATCATGTGTATTTCTATGAATCATCTCATTAAAAAAATATTTATGTCTCAAACACTGGAAACACAAACCGATTTTTGAAATCCTTTCTGAATCTGGTCATTGAAGACAAGAGAAGAGACGAAACACCGTCTCGTGTATTCTTTGTTGAGCTAACTAGCCTGCTAACAGTCTACAGAGCAGCAACTAACAACAATATGTATATTTTGTATCTAGTCAAATGACCACGGACAGCTCCTATTATTCTATTTCTATGGAACGTAATCGAAAAAAACAGCAAAGAAGCAATTACAAATAAAAATATTTTAGTTGAGACACTCAGAGCAACACATCGGTGAGTATAACAAGCAACTGACATCCCTTTGAAGTTTAAATAAACGAAGCTATTTTTAATCCATTCTACTTTTTGGTTGTATATCATATATTTTTCAATGTATTTCCTTTTAATCTCTGTATTACTTTGAGATGCTTTTTATTGAAAACCAATCAGAGTGAAATAATGTCTGTGTTAAAAGACGTCCTCTCCTGCAGATCAAAATGGACTCTCAGATGACCAAGCAGGCTCTGAACGAGATCGAGACCCGACACACCGAGATCATCAAGCTGGAAAACAGCATCCGCGAGCTGCACGACATGTTCGTGGACATGGCCATGCTGGTGGAGAGCCAGGTGAGCGTGACGGCGACCAGAGGTCAGAGGTCGCTTGTGGGCGTTGCGTGTTTAAACTGAAACACTATGTATGTGTATGTGTGTGCGTGTGTGTTTCAGGGAGAGATGATTGACAGAATCGAGTACAACGTGGAGCACTCCGTGGACTACGTGGAGCGAGCCGTATCTGACACCAAGAAGGCCGTCAAATACCAGAGCCAGGCCCGCAAGGTGAGCTGTTCCTCAGGGAACCGGCTGTGAAGCACAGTTCACACCAGACGTGACGCGAATTACGCGAAATACGCAGATTGGCCTGAGTTGAAATCATCGCCCTATCAGCGTTGAGATGCTCCTCCTTCATCACTGACGTTGTTGAATCAGGAAACAAATCCTGTAGACGCTACGATACCGATATCAATAGAGACCGACCTCTGTGCATAAATGTGTATAAACCTTATGGTACAATGAAGAACACGCTGCTGTAGTCACGACTAGATGACGTCATGTTGAGTGTTGATGGAGCTGCTACAATGTTAGCTTAGCATAGCACTGATGGAACCAGACTCCATTCAGAAAACAAACGTTTAAAAGTTATTTACTTGTCGTCTTGAGGAGAGAAATAACAAAACATGAACTCAGACTTTTTACTAATTATCATCATTATGTATCATTTTTATCAGTTTATTGCAATGAAATCACAGCAAAATGTGTTTATTTAGTGTTCATACAGCTGTAGTGAACAGCCAACGTGTGTGTTGTCAGATACAGTGAATACACCTTCAGGTGATGTCATGAACCAGACGAAAAGGCGTTTAGTTTAGAAAATTCGCGCTGCGTTTGGTGTGAACGCACTTTCAGAAACATCCCACATAGAGAACCAACCAACCTGTGTGTCTCCTGCCCCCCCCCCCCTGCAGAAGAAGATCATGATCATCATCTGCTGCGTCATCCTGGGCGTGGTCCTGGCGTCAACCATCGGCGGCACGCTGGGCTTGTAGAGACGCTCCGTGATGACCGACACCGACCGACCGTCCGACCGCCAGCATAGAAAAGAAAACAGACGACAACAACACAAAAAACTTGAAACACAAATGCAAGACAGATAAACCAATCAGCTAGGAAGAGATAAGAATCCAATCAGAGATAGAGGAAACACCGTGGGGTTCAGAGAACAAAGACAAAAAAAACACAATAAAAAATGCCATCACATTAAAGCTGACCTAAATACATAACGTATACAAAAAGAGGGAATAAACCTCCTATTTATTCCAGATGTACATGTAAATGTATTGAACATATGAAGCAACACACGGGTTAGCTGCCTGTCAAACAATATGATGACCTATAATATGACATTTACTTGTTTGTTTGTTTTGCCTTTTTTCTTGTTTTTTAACGGTTTCTTTTGGTTTTTTTGGGAGTCTCTCCGAGGACAGTGATGGTGACGGCTGCTGGGTGAGAGTTCTACGGGACGAGCGTTCCAAGAGCCAGAACCTTCTATTTGTTCCTTACACTGTGGAACCGAGTGCGTTCTAGAACGTCGCAGAACACATTCTCTGTGAATGAGCTCGCCGTTCCGCTCAAGTGCTGTCCTTCTAGAGGACATTGAACTCCTGACAGAGAGAAAGAAATCCCATCGGCTCTGGAGCTCTGAACGGAATGCTGTGGACGTTCTGGAATGCTGAAACGTTCTGGAATGCTGAAACGTTCTGGAATGCTGAAACGTTCTGGAATGCTGTGGAACGTTCTGGAATGCCGTCCCGCAGGACAAGCACCCCGCTGTCTTTGGTAGAACCAACTGTGGTCCCCTCATTTCTGGGCGGGACGGACCGTCCTCTTTAGACCACCTCTCATTGGTTGCTCACTCCTGTCATTCACCTTCAGTCAGCCTATTAAATTAGCTCAGACTGGCAAAGCCCGACCTGCCACGCGGCATTTATAAAAAACGACAAGGGAAGAAAGAGCAGTGACACGCTGCCCACTTTGAGAAAACACAATGTGTGTGTGTGTGTGTGTGTGTGTGTGTGGGAGGGATGGTGGGGGGTGTCATAGCAACGTGGCAGGTTTCCACGACAACAGCCTCCCCTTCTTGTCACATCTATCCGACCAAAGAGCGGGGGGGAGGGCCTCTGGTTTACCTGCTGAATTTGATTTGAAAACGTGACGTTTGACTGACAGGTGGGGAGGAAAGAAAGGGGGGAGGAGGCGGGGTTGAAGGAGCTGGGAGGAGGCGGACAGTCAATCTATGCAGTTTAGATGAGAGGAAGACGACTTGTCCCGCCTCCATCACCCAATGAGGACCGTGGGGTCACACTGATAAAGGTCACACCTGTTCTTAAGGACGATTCTTAAAAAATGAAGAGAACACATTAAAAAGTAAAGAAGAAGAAAAACTCAAACATAACTTTATAAAAACGAACTAACAAGCTAAGAGATGGACAGAAATCGTATAAACCCCCTGATGCTGGCGTGCCCTGGTTACCTGAGTGTCGTGGTAAAAACATGTTTTTTTAAGTTGACGTCTTCTGGGGAACGTTTGTTGCTTCGTTGTTCCGTGGTGCTGCTGTTCTTTAGTGCGTGCGTGACGTGTCCCGTGACGTATCGGCCTGACATCCTTCAGCTGGTTTTACTGTTTATCCGTATTGGTTTTGAAGCATCCGCCTGGTTTTCCTCCCTGCATCCCTTCCGCCCCGAGCGTCTGTTTTTTGGGGGATTGTGACGCTTGATTCACAACCTGTTTTTAAGTGAGCTGCACAGGTGCTACTGAACAGGAGAGGCTTCCTATTGGTGGATTTTAACCCTCCATGGAAGGTGGAACATGTGACACACACACATGTTCACATTACATTCACGATACGTTGCATGAACACCTCGTATAGATTGAACGTCTCACACAGACACACTGGAACCCCCCCCCCCCCCACACACACACACACACTTTCCCTGCGTTACATATCACACCAGTGCTAGACTGGGTCGCTTAGCATGCTATAGCGTTAGCTCGTGTTACATGTAGATCGTGTAGAAGCTGCTTCTTGGAGATTGATCTCAAGTTTTCTGGTCTTTTTTTAAATATTAAAGACACTTTCCGTGTGTCTGGACCAGTGTTGGGCAAAGAATGAAGCTCAAGAAATACATTCGTGACATTCATTTTTATTCGCTTACTCGTCTTTTCCAGAGTGTTTCTTTGCAAATTGAATCTGAAAGTTTTTGGAAAAGGTTTAGTCTGTCAAACTAGCTAAATTCCTATTGGCCTCTTTCACAAATATGGAGCAAATAGCAAAAATCTATCTTTCAAAATGTATTTACTGTATATCAGATTGCGTTAGCATTAGCTGTTAGCTGTGTGTCTGCACAGGAAGACAAGGACTTCACTCTGCTTCTTTTTCCTTTTACACCAATGAAGCTTTGATAGAAACTAATTATTTGAAGTCAGCTAATCTGAATTTAACGTGTTAAACTCCAACACTGCTCCAGATCGGGGGCAACACACACGTGTGCGTTACGTTCGTCGTACTAGCATGTTTTGTTTCATTAACGTGGTTTTCCGTGTTGAGAAGTAACATCAAATGTGCGTGTTGCCTTCCAAAACTAGGACACACGGGGGTGTGTGTGTTGAAAATGACTACACAGTATTGCGACTTTTATTTCGTGGGGGTTTAAGGAGGGAGGTTTGTCCGTGTTCAGGCTCTGATATGGGGGTACGTCTGCCCTCCGTTGAGGCCCCACGCCGGACCGTCCTGTCCACGTCACAATCACTGTCAGGGTCAACAAACACCACCTTAAACTCCACTAGACCGGTCCACACTACACTCGGTGTCAAAGCAATGAAGTCAGATTGTTATCGCTAAGTTTTATTTGACAGAAAAAAGTGTTAGCTAGCTAGCTAAACCGTGTCTAGACTGAACCCGACGCAAGAGTTGCACAGTGGACGGAGTCGTTTCACACGATATTCACGTGAAACTCTTTTATTGAAGCGTCGACTACCAAGTTACAAAATATATCTGCTTCTTTACGCTCCACTTTACAACTCTTGTTGCTCTGGGAGTCTTCGTTTTGACCCAGAAGCTAACGTTGTTAGCGTACATTCTGTCCAACGACGCGAGGCAACGTTAGCTTCCTCGGCTAACGGTACTTTCCAGGCTGCCATGGCGATGTGTCGACACGAGGAAGCGACCGCTGCTTTGTTTGAATATGTCTGTGTGCGTGTTTTCTTGGGAGTCGTAGTAGTTAGCGCCGTTAGTCGTAGATGTCTGTGATGCTGTATTAGTCGCTAGATGAAATAAAAGAACAAGGACTTCTTTAGCTCCAGGTTTGGAGAAGAGTGGAGGTGGGAGTTTGTTTTATTTTTATTCCTTTGACGTCCCAAAACCAAAACTTAACTTCTGTGTTCACTAAAGTTTAGCAAACACCCCCTGAACCCCTCCAAGCAGCAAAATCCAATAGATGTGTGTTTAAATAAAGCGTCAGTAGATTTAGAATAATTCAGCACTTTTTTCTCTGCTGTGTTGTCAACGTTCATGGCATCATTCTGTCTTTCTGAGTGTTTTCTAGACTGTATAGTTCAGACACTGAATCTAAAAGGGATTAAATATCAAATCATGTTTGCAGCAGGTGTCTTTGGACTCACTTTGGACTCACAGCTTCGTTCATCACCTGATAGTTACATCACAAGGTCAGCCACGTGATATTTAGTTCAGTTTCTCGATGGTTGTCAACATGACGTCACGGTCGTCGCGGTCGTGTTTTGCGATGGTTCGGCGATGTGTGAGGAATGCCGTCGTAGCACCAGCCAGCTTGTTGACACTGATGTTTCTTTGCTGTGTTTGTGTTGTTATTTCTGTAACGTTCCATCGGGCCTCGCCGCCATTTTCCCACGGGAAAGAAAACACGGACAAACATCCCAAAACCACGTTAAGGTTTTATTAAACAACATCTGTGAAGTTTGTCCGAGTCTTCGGTCTCCTTGTCCCTTTGTCTTCCCTCTTCCTGTTTGTGTTGTTTGGTTGTACAAAATAAAAAAGACTACGTTGAGGATCGGGCGTCTGCGCCTTCCCTTCCCCGGAAGACCCCGCCAATCCCGTGTGTGTAATAATGATAATAATAATAATAACAATAATAATGATAATAATAATAATAAAAAAGGCATGCAAAAGCGTTGTGGAGTTTGCATGATGGTATTTTTTGTACCCCACCCCCGACCTGCCCTCCATGTCGTGCACTTTACCGCTCATCGGACCTGTCGTTGGTTAGCACGTTAGCTAACTACTACTTTCTGAATTGATTTTAAATCTAAAACGTGAAACACGTGCTGGCGTCACCTGTCAACACGTGTGTTTTATTTGTAACCTTGTTGGAACTGAACTTTTAAAGGTGTTTTGTTGAAGGAGCAGGTTGAGGTGAACTTGTTGAAAAGCGTTGACTTCAGCCATTCTGCTGCTCCCCGTCATCGTCCTCCGACCCCCGTCACCCCCCCCCACGGAGGTGACACACCTCCGTCACTAACTGGCCTCTGTGCTGTTGCATCAGTGTTGTGTTTTTGTGGGACTTTGTCCCCACTGAGGTTGATGAAGCGTCGACCTGTGGGCGGACCTCCACCCGGCCTAGTGTGTGTGCAGCATGCCTCCCTTCCTCTTCAGTGAAACAAGATTGGTGCATAAATGCGTGAATGTGTGTGTTGTCGAGTTTGTTTAGACGTGCGAAGCAACCAATCGCAGGTCTACGGAGTTTGCAGCCGTTTGATGAATTCCACTTTGGGTTTGTTTCATTTTTTTTTAAATTGTTGACAGATGGGACGAGATAAGAGATCTGACATATTTATAGGACGCCATGATCACTGTTATTATTATCTTATTAAAATTCAAACCAAAGCGTTTTTTGCCCCCCCCCCCTTCATGTCTTCTCAAAAATATTTGCCGTTATTATCAAAGAGCACAACCCGAGTCAAGTTTACACTGACGTCACAAATGGTAAAAATATATAATAAGAAATCTTCAAATGCTACCGTAATGCTACCCCCCCCAGCTAACCAATAATAATCTCACACCACAACAATGATGTCTGCCTCCACAAACCCTTTTTTCCTTTTCACCCGTAGATGTTAGTTTGTGGTCTGATTAGTGTAAAATAAATATGACACATAATCACCCGTTATAAAATATGAGCACATTAGCTTCTCCTCCACTCGAGGCATAAACGGAGACTATGGTGGTGCTTTCTTATTCTATTATGAAGTGCCGTTATTTTGGTGTCATTTTCTGTGCAGCTTGTTTATCAGTCTCTACGTTCACACTACGGGATCGATGCTAACCTGCAGGTTTTGAGGTTTTGCTAGCTAGCATCTAATCTTCTCTAGTTTGTGTTTAGCCATGCAAATGGGAATCATGTTAAGGTAAATTACAATGAAGCAGCTAACAACAATGCTTCGATGTAATTCAAATCAGCGTTAACCTGTTTGTCTGCGGTGAGGAGAACTACATCACCTATAATTTACAAATAATGTTTAATAATTCATGATAAAATACAATACATTTCTGTTGTGCAGGTGAAGTGGAGATAAAAAAATATTTTACTGAGACTGGGGGAAAGAAACTGGGGGCTAACAAACATCAGCTAGCGTCCGGTGCTGTTTAGCTAGCTAGCTAGCTAGATAGCTAGCAAAACTAGCGGCTAGACAACTAGCTAGCTAACTAGCCGCTAGACAACTAGCAAGCTAACTAGCTTCCATAAAACCTCCAGTGAGCATTTTCCTGTGTGAGACAGGACTGCAGCCATGTCAACTGAAGTCACATATATAGACAAGAATATATATATATATATATATATAAATCTTACATCAACATACTGCATTTCTATAATTGTGTGTGTGTGTGGCTGTGTAGCCACGACCGCTTCTATTGGCTGTGTACAGTTTTTGCGAGAGTGGGATGCAGGAAGCAGGAAAAATCATCCAGAGACGGGTTTTGGTTGCGACGCCAAGACTCCAAAGATTGACTTACCGTTAGCCGTCAGCCGTCAGCCGTCAGCCTGTGTGTGGAAGGTAACTGGCCGTATTGTTTCACGCGTGTAGTGGAAAAATGACTTTCTGTAGTTTGAGGTCATCTCAACATCAATAGCTACGCTCTGCAGTTATTTTTGCAAAATAAACTTTTTAGTTTGAATCAACACACAAAGTTGAAGTTAGTCGTGCTTTTTATTTATTTGTATTTGTTAGTTTTTGTTCCTCTGTTTGTCGGACGATTTAAACTCTTCTCCTCGATGATTTTTTTTTTGTCTTCCTGAAAGAACATTTTCAAAAACCAAAACCTGTTCAGAAGCTCTGCTCTGGATGACGATGACGAAATGGAAAACGTTTGTTTATTTGTTTGTTGTTTGCTTCGATCGGCTCTCGTCAGCAGGAGCAGCTCGATATTAATTGTTGTTTCTGATGATGATTTGTTTTGACACTCCAGCCATCCGTCAAACGAGACAGTATTCTGGTTTTGAATCAGTGTTTTTTTCCCTTTGTGGGGAGGGTGGGAGGAGTCAGGGGAGGGTCAAGAAGGTAGACCACGCCCACATGGCCCTCTGCCATAGCAAGTAGGAAAGACACTTAAATAACATTGTTATTATCATCATCATTATTATTATTATTACCATAAAATGACAAATAAAAATGCAGTAACGAACGGCTTCACACAAAGTGATCACACATTAAAAACTTTTTAAAAAGGACGATTCTATAATAGCAATGATTTAAAGACATACAAAAAGGAGTTATGTTGTCATAAATATTGAATATTGAATGCTCGCAATTTTGTCAAACTGAAACTGGAATCTTTGTGTTATGTAATTATTGTAAATAACTTCAAAGAGAGAAAAAATGACTTGCATGTCTATGTATAAATCTACTGAGATATCTATTCCCGTCAAAGTTGACAAGTAGTTCGATCTCTGTCCTTTTTTTGACGCTTTTGCTTTCCCCAGTCCCAGAGGCTCCGCCCACTGGCTCCTCTGATGAAAGTGCTTCCCTCCATATTAGAAGAAGAGTTAATCGAACCCTCTCTCTCTCTCTCTGTCTGTCTGACTCGGTGTCTCTCGACCCACAGCTAGCTACCCAAACCACAAACCCACCACCTGGTCTCTTCACCTGCCGTGTACCCCAGAGTTTAGCCCGCACCCTAACGTCTGTCAGGAAGTAGCCAGATCTCGAGATAGTCCGCGCTAACGCTAGCAGCCCTTTGATTAGCATTAGCAGCTCCAAGATGGCGGCGAATTTGAACGTTCGTTGATAAAAGTCTTCCTGCTTAGTTCCCATCATGTAGTCCTGGTCCGGTTCCTGGAGGAGGTCTTAGCTTCAGTTTCTCAAAGATGTCGAAGTGACTCGAAGCTGAAAAATCTGGATCTCAAACAGATTTTTTTCTTCGCCTTCGATGTTTTTTTGAGGAACGCGGTTCTCCGGATGTCGCCCCCCCCCCCCCCCCACCACCTCTGACTCGGGGGTCCGGGCTGCGGCCTCAAACAGGCCGACCGCAAAACACAAGCGTGCAATATTCAGAGAAACAAGGGCTTTCTTCACCATGAGGCGTTCATGAGCTCTCACCTCCTGCAGGAACTCATCCACAGAACCGCCCGTTCCACAGAGGAAACAATGGACTCTCTCTCTCTCTCTTTCTCTCTCTCTCTCTCTCTCTCTCTCTCTCTCTCTCTCTCTCTCTCTATGGGGGGGGGGGGGGGGGGGGGGTCACACGGCAGGACGAGAGGAGCGAGGTCAGAAAACAATATTTCCCTGAGATAACACCAGACGTATGACAGAAGGACAGGGCGTCGCTCTGCAGAACAACTTTGACCGGAAAATGCAACTTGTGTCCCGTTTCTCTGTGTGTGTGTGCGTAGCGTAAAATGTAAAAGCGATCTGTCCCCCCCTCTTAAAAAAGATCCCGTCTCCCCCTCCTCCCCCTCTCTCGTACTGCTGTTGGCTGTTCTGTTTATGTGACGTGCCAGTATCCCCCCCTACCTTACCCATTTACCTCTCCCCCTCCTCTCTCTCCCCCCCTCCTCTCTCTCTCCCCCTCCTCTCTCTCTCTCTCCCCCTCCTCTCTCTCTCTCTCCCCCTCCTCTCTCTCTCCCCCTCCTCTCTCTCTCCCCCTCCTCTCTCTCTCTCTCCCCCTCCCTCTCTCTCTCTCTTCATGGATCTTTAAGATGACAACTCTATGCAGATGCTGTCTTTTATAAGTGTGTCAAAAATTTTAATTTAAAATAAAAATCTTTAAAAAAACAAACCCTGACAGACATATTGAAATGGCAACAAAAAATGAATAAAGAAAAGGATTGTTCAGTGTACGCTCTTTGTTTCCTGTCTCCTTTCCTTCCTGTAGAAGTTTCACAATAAGAGCCTGTGGAGCAGCTGAAAGGCTTTTATTGTGAAATAATAGCTAATCGCTCCAATAACAGCTGCTTCCTCCGTAATAATGCAGACTTTAACTGGACAACAGCTGCTAGTAAAGACAACACGGTCAGTAATACCTGACCCTAAAGAAAAATGTTTTAACATTTTGTCAACTAAAATGTGCGTCACATCCTATTAACCCTGTCAAGAGCCTTTCCCTGCAGGTGGCTAATCATGTTGTTCAGACCCTCGCCCTCGGTAAACTATCAACGGATAAATCAAAAAAAAGAAAAGCCACGGAGGAAAATAGAGAGTTTAATTCTGCGTGGACCAGTGGCGGCTGGTCAATAGAGGGCCATGGGGCCTGGCCCCACCATGCGCCACACATAAAAAAATAATTATAATAATCATAAATTATACAAATTGTCAATATTTGTGTTTTTGAACTATGGAATGTACCCAGTAATGTGTGTAAAATATGATATCTGCGCAAAATATATGCTTTTCCTGCTCGTCCTCTCTGCCTGCGTGCTCTCCGCCTGCGTGCTCTCCGCCTGCGTGCTCTCCGTCTGCGTGCTCTCCGCCTGCGTGCTCTCCGCCTGCGTGCTCTCCGCCTGCGTGCTCTCCGCCTGCGTGCTCTCCGCCTGCGTGCTCTCCGTCTGCGTGCTCTCCGCCTGCGTGCTCTCCGCCTGCGTGCTCTCCGTCTGCGTGCTCTCCGCCTGCGTGCTCTCCGTCTGCGTGCTCTCCGTCTGCGTGCTCTCCGCCTGCGCGCTCTGCGCTCGTCTGCCTGTGCGCTCGTCTGCCCGTGCGCTCGTGCTCTCTGCCTGCGTGCTCTCTGCCTGCGTGCTCTTTGCCTGCGTGCTCTCCGTCTGCGTGCTCTCCGTCTGCGTGCTCTCCGCCTGCGTGCTCTCCGCCTGCGCGCTCTGCGCTCGTCTGCCTGTGCGCTCGTCTGCCCGTGCGCTCGTGCTCTCTGCCTGCGTGCTCTCTGTCTGCGTGCTCTTTGCCTGCGTGCTCTCCGTCTGCGTGCTCTCCGTCTGCGTGCTCTCCGTCTGCGTGCTCTCCGTCTGCGTGCACGACACTCTGAGAACGCGCAGCTTGGGGGGCCTGATCGTTTTGGCCCAAAAGAGGCGGGTCTATGAAGCAGTTTAGCCAATTGCTGATTCAAGATATAAATGAGTGACATACAATTTAGCCAATCAGCGCCCTCAAATAGATTCAGCTATGGGCCAGAACGATCTGGCCCATAGCTGCGCGTTCTCGTCAGGAGAAGTCTCTACAGGCGAGCACTCCTCCTCCAAGACCCGTTTGAGAGGAGAACTTTGGCGGAGATTCTGCAGCCAAAGAGCTGATATCAGATCAGCCTGACCTCACAATCAGACAGCAGACTCGCGGGAAAGGGAAGCAGTACATGAAGCTTCTGTACTAGCTGTACACCAGACAGGTTTAGCTAGCTGGATGACGTCATGCTAATCATTTATTTAGCTTTTTAAAACAACGGGGACGGATCCAGCACGGACAGCTACGGGAGTGAGGGCTCCAGACAAATTTTATTTGGTGTTAAATCGAGCAAAATGTCTCTTTGGATAGTAAAGGTTGCCGACCCTGGTTTCGCACCACACGCTACCAGTCCAGCTGTGGAGACATTGGTACAGCTGTCTCTTTGAAAGGCATTGCTAGGCCGATGTACTTTTATTGTTTATGTCTGTCTTTTTTTTATGAATTTGTTTCTATGGACCCTGAGTCTGAAATGAAGTAAATCCATCAATCAATCATGCTAACGCTAATTTGGCTAACATTACTGGTTAGCTTTTGTGCCAACATTATTGGGTTAGTCTTCATGTCAACGTTACAAATTAGCCTTTTTGCTAAAACTATTAGTTAACTTTTGTGCTAACAATACTGGGTTAGCCTTTTTGCTAACGTTACTAATTCGCCTTTCTGTGTACGTTACTTGTCAGCATTTATGCTAACATTACTGGTTGTAACATTAGTGGTTAGCACTTTTGGGTTTTTTGCTAACGTTCCTGGGTAAGTCTTTGTGCTACTGGGTTAGCGTGCTGAGCAGCCACTCTCACTCGTTCTTTTGCTCGATGGGTGTCACTGTCGTTGAAATAAAAAATAAAACAAGTTGTGAAATCAGTTTTCTCAACAATCTAACTGGCTGTCAGTGAAACAAAGAACAATTTGAAGCTCTGCGATGTTTGTTAGTAAAATGCACCCCGGGAGTCGTAGTTAAGGTTTTTTCTGAAATAACTCTTCACAACTGTGTGAAGTTTAATAGCAGATAAATTCAGATTGATGGTTTCCAGGTGGAATACTTCCATCATATAAACTGTCACGACCCGGCTCACAAAGTCGTAACATGAGGGAGACAAGACGAGTTATAAAAGGAATAAATAGACATTTATTTAAAGTACAGCTAACTAAATAAACACTCAGAACAAGGCAGCAGCCAGCCATGTCCTCCACACAGGAGTCAGAGAGGAACCCAGCCCAAGGAGAGGGGCCGCCTTTATAGCTGGGACCAACCCAGCAGGCTCAGGTGGGGCTCGTTAGCTGCCGAGCAACATCCTGCAAGACAACCTGAGAGGAAACAGACACAGACCCCTGGTGGAAGGGAGGGGTCGTCACAAAACTTAATGGTAATTATAACTCAAGGCCCAGAACATCGAGGTCGGTGTTTCAGAAGAACATTCTGGACGGGTCGGCGAGGAAGGCGGACAATGTCCGTCTGGACGGCGGTGGTGGTGGCGGCGGACTCCTCCAGTGCACCTTGATGTGGTGCCTCAGGTTGGACCTTACTGGAAAACTACTCCAGTAAAAGTAAAAAGTCACCTATTAGAATACTACTTGAGTAAAAGTCTTAAAGTATCTGATATTTATTGTACTTAAGTACAAAAGTACTTAAGTATCAAAAGTAATTTTCTGATATTAAATGTACTTAAGTATTGAAAGTAAAAGTACAAGTAAATGCTGTTAATAAAAAAGCAAAGGGTCAGAATAGTGAGAATGATGAAGTTTATTCTTTTAAGTGCTGTGGCACCATTTCAAAATTGCGAGAATTCCGTCTCGCTCTTCTTGGGCTGAAGACTAGTCCTGCGATGCTAAATAGCCTTTCACAGGCCGCTGAGGCAGGTAGAGGTGTGTTCAGCGTCAGACAGCTTGCGCACAGCTGCGAAGGATTTCACTAATGCTAAAGCTAATGCTGCGCTCTCGGCTCCCGTCAATCCTATGGTGTGGTGGCTAGCTATAGCTAACGTTAGCCAACTAGTGCTGCACAACTGTCAACACTTCCTCAGCCTCTAACTCGCTAGCGATCCACGGGTGTTGGTCTTCGTCACCACCGTCGTTTGTTGCGGGAGTAGCAGGTGCTTCCATTTCTGCTTCCACCATGAAATCAGTCATCGTAGAGTGGAATTATACTCATGTAGTCGCCCGCTAGCTTATAGCATGTAGCATCCTGGGCATCACTGGGAATCAAAACACCGCTGCTTTGAGAGCACTTGTTTGCAATTGTGCATTAACGTGATTAACCAATGATTTAACTTGCTGCTAGGACCACTGATTCACCAAACCTGCTTGCTTGCAGTCTGTGTTCCACCACAGTCCCCGACGCTGGCTCTCATCATTCATTTTGTTTCTAAAGATAGATTTGATTTTGTAGCGAGTAACGAAGGTTTCAGGGGAAATGTATCGGAGTGAAAGTATCAGTTTTCTTTGCAAAATGTAGTGAAGTAAAAGTAAAAGTCAACAGAAATATAAATAGTAAAGTACAGATACCCAAAAAAACTACTTAAGTACAGTAACGAAGTATTTCTACTTAGTTACTATACACCACTGGTAAAATGTCAACATTTGACAATACGTTTTAAAATGTTCATTGTAATGTTTTTATGAGATACTTAGTGTATGATTTTAGACTGCAGACTATAAGTTGGTGTGTGTATATATGTATATATAATTACAGACTCCTGCAACGAGTCCTTCTACTGCATCTGGTGCTATGTTAATGTAAAGTAGAACTCAAGATGGTAGTCATAGGTAGAGGTCCTCAGTCTGCCTCCTCTTCCTCAGACTCTTCCTCTGCGTTCTTCAGCCATTCAAACTTTTTCTATATATATATATATATATATATATATATATATATAGCTTCATCAGATCATACAGGTGTTCCTAATAAACTGACCCGTGAGTGTAAATGATTGGACACACTGACCTCCCCTGTGTTTTTTTCAGCTATTTATTGTCAGTACTCAGCAGTAAGGGTTATAGTATATGGACAAGTTTTTCTGTTAAGAAATGAATTATCAAAACATAGTTTATAAAAGTGTATAGTAAGCGTTACATATATATGCATGGAAACAAAACGTTAAAACAAAAAAGGGTTATAGTTGTTCCAAACCAAATCTTCTCCTCTAAAAACTACTTGAAATGCAGGAAGTGTCAGAAAACCCAAATGAAAGGTGGAGGAGGAAGACGCAGAAATAAGAATAGAGAATGTACAGTTATTATTTCTGTGTTCTAGATCACATTGACTCCTACAGCACTTGACGGTTCACTGCACGGCTTTGACTTTTATTTTTTAACTAGCACCAGTGCTCCTGAAAACGCTGACAAACTGTGTTTTTGAAACACACAGAGGATTCCAAATAGTCAAAAAACGCAATTAAATATAAAGAAAAAAAAAATAATAACACCAATAAATACAAGAGGTTACCATAAAAAACATAAAAAGGTTCAAATGAAGAGGACTGAAAGCTCTCCAGATAAACAGGACGACCACGGAGTCGTCCCTTCTCAATGCCAGTTTGATTTTTGTGAAACAGGAAGTGATGTGGGGGGGGGGGGGGGGGGGGGGGGAAGAGATAAATATGGAAGAGAGGCATGATGGGAAGGCTCGACTGAGAAAGGCCGTCACAACATCACTTAGTAAAAGGCAAGAAAACACTTTCCATCGTACAGTTCTTACATCTTCAGAGTCCATCATCTCTACAGAACAGGGGCATTGTGGGTAGGGTGGGTGTTTACATCAACACAGCTCTAAACTCGCACATCCTAAAGACTAACGCCGTCCATTACAAGTGTTAATAATAATCAGAATATAAATAAATGCATTACTACAATGATCTGTCGTCTTTTTTCCTTCTTATAAAATATCAGAAGTACGATTACAATAAAAGATCCAACGATGTACAACGTTGCGATGTACAACGTTACGTTCGTCTTTGTGGTTCTCTTCTCCTTTAAGGGCGAGACTCCGCCCTCGATCACACACAGAGACGGGGAGGAGCAACGGAGACAGGCAACGGTGTACGAAGATGGGCAACAAAGACAGGATACGGAGACGGGCTAACTCATTTTGAACATCGACAAACAAGATGGCGTCGTGGTCGACTCAACAGAAACGTTGACTCAATAAACATTATGCAAATTATCCTCCATGAGTGGTTCTGTCTCTTTAAGATATCTGTACACGCTTAAAATATTAGCCGACGTAGCGATATTACATTTTTTTTACAGTCTCAAATAATCGTATTCACGACCGATTGACAGAAGAGTCCAAAACTCAAGGTCCACTTACTGTCTTACAACTGAAAGCTCCAGAACAAAAGACAGGAAACTACTAAAGTTAACATTAACGTTAACCAAAATAATTACTCAATATCAACTTACTAGCTTTTAAATCTGATGATGAAGACCATGTGGTAAAAGGATCGTAAGAGGTCTTTGAGTTCTGGTTGTTTACTTCACGACGTTCTGGAAGGAAATAATCTGTGTGTGAACGAGGACACACGCACACACGCAGTCACACACACACAGTCACTCTCACACAGTCACACACACACACAGTCACTCTCACACAGTCACACACACACACAGTCACACACACACACAGTCACACACACACAGACACTCTCACACAGTCACACACACACACAGTCACACACACAGTCTCACACACAGTCACACACACAGTCACACACACACACAGTCACACACACAGTCACACAAACACACACACACACACACACACACAGTCACACACACAGTCACACACACACACACACGCCCCGCACAAAGGAAAAAGGAAACACAAACCAAAGCTCTCAGTCTCCAGCTCTGCACCCACATGGTCTCAAATGAAACACTTTTGACCGACTTGGGTCAGAACTCGGTCTAAAAACATTGTGACGAAGGCCACGAGAAGAAACACCAGCAGACCCGGGATGGAGGTGGGGAAACAGACTGCAGCACCAATCAGCTCCCGGGGTTGAAATGGACAAAAAAAAAACAACACACGGACTTCCCCAACGCCTCCGATGTCGACCATCACAGCAGCTCAGTCTACAAACCACAGGACTCATCAGTCCATACGAGCCGGGTCGGTCAGAACCAGTCTGGTTCCAGCTGACTGTGAGGCTCATAAACATGCAGCAGGAAGTAAGGCAGGTGTAGTGAACCACGTCAGTCTATGTGGGACACTTCTACAACCAGGACCTCGTGGGGACGTCCATGAAGGAAGGTCAGGAAAGTGTGTGTGTGTGGCGTCCATTTTGTGTCCTTCCTCCTGTTTAGTGAGTCTGTTCTGTCTCCACACACACTGCAGCCACACATGGAACAAAGTGAGGAAGAGGAGGGTGAGCAGGAGGAAGAGCTATTTTTTTGGTACTTCCAGAAACCTTGGCATGTGACTGCACCCCCCATCCCTCATGTTTCCCCCCCCCCCCACACACACACACACACCCCTCCCTCCCTCATCCCTTAGGTTATATGAAGGCGCCGCCGGGCATACCCAGGAAGTTGGGCGCCATAGGGGGGGGCGCCGTGGAGCCGCTCCAATGCACCTTCATGTGGTGCCTCAGGTTGGAACGGGACGAGAAGCGCTTGTCGCACTGCTGGCAGGAGAACGGCTTCTCCTTGGTGTGGATGCGGCGGTGGCAGACGAGTTGGGTGGAGACCCGGAAGGACTTTCCGCAGTCGGGGCACTGGTAACGTTTGGGCTCGGTGTGGATCCGCCGGTGGTTCTTGAGGGACATGAGGTTGGGGAACTCCTTCTGGCAGGAATTGCAGAAGTAGGTCCCGGTCTTGTGACTGTTCTTGTGGTTGAGCAGGGAGCTGGCGTGGCGGTAAGACCGGCCGCACTGATCGCACACGTGGGGTTTGATGACCTCGCCTCGGCCGCGGGCTTTGCCCGCGCCGCTCGGGTTGAGTCCTTGCTCTTGCATCAAAGTGAGGTCCAGGCCAGACCCCCAGCCCAGCTCCTGGGAGCCCCCGGCTCGGGGCTGCTGGGGTCTGGGCTGGTGGGGCTGCGGTGCCTGGCCGTGGGTGATCTCCATGTGGAGCCTGAAGCTGGCCTGCGTGGGAAAAGCTCGCTGGCAGGACCGGCAGGTCAGCTCCCTCTGCTTCTGGTGGACGCGTCGGTGGTTGTAAAGCTGGGAGGAAACACGGAAGGCCTTGCCGCAGTCGTGGCAACGGTGGCGCCGCGTCTCCGAGTGGATGCGGCGGTGGTTCTTTAGGGCGAGCAGGTTGGAGTAGGTCTTGAGGCACACGGCGCAGTGGTAGATGCCTACGGTGTGGGTGTTCTTGTGGTTGAGGAGGGAGCTGGCGTGGCGGTAGGAGCGACCGCACTGATCACATCTGTGCAGAGACAAGACAGGGAACAGCATGGGGGGGAGGGATTAGTAACGGAAGACGGTAGTTTTGTTTTCACTGCTCTATCCAAGTTTATCTCACTTACTGGTTTACCACTTTTTCTTTACAATTATTGAAATACTTTAACATCTAAGATGTTGTACATACAGGTATATGATCTGAAATCCGGCTTAAAGCTTTCAAAGAAGACTTACTACAAAGTGGTGTACCATTTAAAGTTACGACTTCTACACAGGTCATAGGGGAGAGGACTGCTGGGGGGAGACAAACTGTGGACAAACTACTGGGAGTTCATGCTGGGGGGGCTGGGAGGTATCTGCTGCTCCCTGCACTGCACAGATGGACACAAGCTTCAAACTCCTGCTTTTACATTTGGAACAAATTTCAAAGACCGTCACCGCCTTCTTTTGGCTGGTTACTAAATTCTGTAATGATGAAAGATCCATCAAACATGCCCAAAGAACCTCAACCATGTCAGACTGTAGCAAAGCATCCTTTACCTGTTGAGAACATAAACCTCGAGACATGTGCAGTGCAGCTAGCTCCAAATACTTCCTGATCTTTCCTGTGATTTTTAGTTTGCCAACACATCAAAAATGCAAGAGCTCTCATCATAAAACTACATTGACTAATAACTGTCCGAAAGAAACAAACACAAACAAAGACTACAGTCAAAATCATAACAAGAGCAAAGCAACAAACATCAGTACTTGAGATTTAGCTAATATGCTACACACAAAATACTTCAATCAGATCTGTGTCAAAACAAAGCATGAAAACAAAACATCTAAAACATGTAGGAAGCCTAACAAATCCAAAAATGTGTGACATATGCTAACTGAAAGCAAACGGGTTTGACTTATCTGGTCTCTCCACTAATTCAATTTGTCCAAACTTCAGAAAAATCCGAATTCCGGCACGCGTATGGTCCCAAGGAAGCCGGATTGGAGATCATATACCTGTAATAGACACGTAGAGACCTAAATTTATCTTCACTACTTTTTTTTGTTTTTCCAACTTCGTAGAATCACAAACAACTGACAAGAACTCACGTGTACCGACACTCGTCGCCCTCTCCCGCGGGTGCAGTGGCCTTCCTCCTCACTTCCATGCCTACCTGGTTGTCCCCGCAGCGGTGCCTGGCTAGACCGGATCTCCCCTGGAAGCTCTTCCCGCAGGTGGGGCAGCCGAAGGGGGTGGCACCCTCCTCGTGGACCTTCTGGTGGTTCCGGAGGAATCTGGCCAGCCGGAAGGCCTTCCCACACGTGTGGCAGATGTGCTTCTTCCGTTGGGTATGGATGCGCATGTGGTTGCGCAGCGCCATGTAGTTGGTGTACGGCTTGTCGCAGAAGTTGCACCGGAAGTTGCCCGTCTTGTGGGTGTGCTTGTGGTTCAGCAGGGAGCTGGCATGTTTGTAGGCGCAGCTGCACAGGTCGCACGCGTAGGGCCTCTCGTCGGAGTCCAGGTCCACCGAGCTCCTCTCCAAGCTGATGTTGGTGGAGCTGTTGGTGGTGGTGGAGGACGAAGGCAGGTGCTGGGCCGGGCAGTCGTGGGCTGCGAGCTCATCCGCCGTGGTGAAGCCTTCGCAGCAGCCATCGCACTCAAAATCCATCTGGACCCCGGGGCCCTGCGGCCCTTTGCACAGGCCGGCTGTAGTGTGGGTAGCTAGCTGCCTCTGGGTGCGGAAGCCCTTGCCACATTCTTGGCAGTTGTGCTTCTTCTGGGCGAAGTGGAGACGTAGGTGGTTCTTCATGGCCAGCCGGTTGGGGTATGTCGAGTTGCAGACATTGCAGTGGTACTCCCCGATTTTGTGAAGGTTCTTGTGATTGGCCAGGCTGCCTGCGTGCCGGTACGTCTTGCCACATTCTTCACAGGCAAAAGGCCGCCGTCCGGTCTCAGCTGGGTCAAACTTCTGTGGCCTGGAGGTTCCAGCTGAAGAGTAGGGCTTCTTGAAACCTTGATGGCTGTATTTCATCGCCTGGCTCTTTGAGGACTCCCCTCTCATAGTCTGCATTTGAGACGGGCCGGGCTGCTGGAAGCGGGAACCGTTGGGGCCGGTCCGAACGAGGCCTTTGGCTCGGTGCTCCTCGTGGAGACGAAGGTGGTTGATCAGCTGCTTTTGGATCTTGAACGCCTTGCCGCATTCTTCACACTTGTGCCTGCAGCAGGGATGGGCAGAGATGAAGGAAACATAACAGAATCTCTGTAAGTACGTGACATTTCTAAACTTGGTGGAATTAAACACGACCTTTTGTGGAGGATATTACTTTATGCATTATGGCCCAGATTATGGCATTATGGCTCGACAACGATCCGTCATACCACTAGATACAATCAAAACATGGACGCTACACATCTTCTCGTCTTTCAACACAAACTTCAACCAGCCAAATTTAAAACCCAAATTAAATACAAAAAAAATTTACAGGATCAGGGACCTACCTCTTTAGATCAAAGTGTGTCCTTTGGTGGTTCTTGAGAGCCAGCAGATTGTAGTAGCGTTTCTGACACACCAAGCAGCGGAAAACACCAGTCTTGTGGGACTTCTTGTGGTTAAGGAGTGAGCAGGGGTGTCTGTATCCTCGACCGCATTGGTCGCACTTGTGGGGCTTGTCGCTTTGGTCGACCATAGGCCTACGTCCATCGCCGCCGACATCACGGCTTCCTCCGGCAACCCCACCGCCGACACCGTCTCCTCCAGACATCCCTTTGGCTCCGTTCAGGCCTTGCTTGCTCAGGGAGCTTCCCCGATTCTTACCAGGGCACAGGTGGGTGATCAGGTGGTGGCGGTCAGCAAAAAACATGCCACAGTCAACACAGATGTGGTTGCGGCCATCCATCTTGTCATTGCCATTAGCCGAGCTGCCTACGATACCCTGTTGCTGGCCGTCCGGCCTTTGGGGACCGTGGACTAACTGGTGATTCAGGAGGTCCTGCTTCCTGGAGAAGCTCTGGCCACAAGTGGAGCAGATCATCCTCCACTCTTGCTCTAAGGTGGAGGGTCCTGGCCCTGTCGGGTTATTGGCATGGCTACGCAAGTGGCTTCTGAGGGCCCTGAGGCTTGCGTAGTGGTTGCCGCACACCGAACACTGATACACTTCACCATCGTCCTCGTCATCTTTGTCATTGCTACCCATTCTCTTGCCTCCGCTCTGGGAGTATTGTCGTTGGCTGCTGCCTTCTTTCAGGCTGCTGGAGCTCCCGGTGGGCAGCGAGGTTCCACTGGAGCTGTGGTAGTTCATGCTGCCCATGAAACCATTGGACATGGTGCTCTGCTGCGGTTGCGGCTGCTGGCCGCGACGGGGACACATGTGCGACTTGATGCCTGATACGTCTCCGTACATCTCGCCGCAGTCGGCGCACACGTGTCTGTCGGCCTGACGGTGGGCAGAGTTGCTCTGAGAAAGTGAGCTGCCGTCGAAGCGATCGTGGAACTCGAGAGAGTCCAGCCCACTGCTGTGGCTACCGTCCGGTACAAAGTGGGCGGCATCCCCTAGATTCCCTGGCAGGGAAATTGGAGTGGTTGCACCGCTGCCCTCCTGGACGTAGCTCTGCTGGGAGTCCAGAGTAAGCGGCTCCGGAGACAACCAGTCATTGCTGTCGTTATTGATCGACTGGTTGGCGCCGCGCCCCTTGTGACTTCGTAGGTGGCTGTGTAGCGCTGCCAGGTGAGGGTACTGCTTACAACAGATAGTGCACTGGTAGTGGCCCGTCTGATGGCAGCGTTTGTGGTTGACCAGGCTTCCTGCGTGCCGATAGCTTTTGCCACATTCCCCGCACTTAAAGCGGCGCTCTCCATCATCTGGAGAGTTGGCCTGGGGCACGCGGCCTCCGGAGGGGGAAGACACCGAGCCCTGTGAACCGGAGCTTAGTGTGTCCGAGTTCAGGAGGGAGCTGTCCTGTCCATGGGAGCCCGGGTGGGGATCATGGGTCAGATAGTGGACTTTCAACGTCTCCAGATCTGGGTGTCCTGCGCCACAGTATGCGCATGTGTAGATGGGATTGTTGACCGGAGGGCCCATTATGGGGTCGTAGGGACCTCTTTTGTCACTGGGCAGGGGCGGCAGCGGCAGAGGGTCACCCAGAGTGGGGGGGTACGCCGTGGATCGAACCGCGCTCAGATTGTGGGGCATGATGCCCGGGAAGCTGCGCGGCAGGCCGAGGGAGGGCGAGGCTGCGTTGTGCAGCAGGATGTGCTCCTGAAAGTCTGTCTTATTGGGCAGCGCTATCTGGCACAGGTGGCAGAAGCACGAGGCTGTGTCGTCGCTCTGGGACGACTGCGTGCCACCGCGCTCCGAACCGTGGAGGCTGCTGCTGCTGCTGCTGCTGCTCACCATGGTCGCCCCGGGGGTCTTGAACTTCGAGTGAGTTCTCTCGTGGCTGTTTAAGGCAGCCAGGTTGCTGAATTGTTTAAAACACACAGAGCACTTGAAAGTTCCTTGCTGGTGACACTTCTTGTGGTTCACCAGGCTGCCGTGGTGCCGGTAGGTCCGGTCACACTGGTCGCACTTGAAGGGTCTGTCCCAGGCGTCGTCTGATTCGGGGGAGCCTTTTTTCCCGTGGTCGTCTGTCTCGTGGCTTTGTAGGACACTATGTCCCATACCACTATTATTCAAATGAGGGCGCCCAAACCCATCCGAGAGGTCTTGGGCGAGACCGTAGTCCCTCTCGTCGTGGCCTGCCTCTTCGGGCACCTCTTCGCTCTCTTCCTCTGCGTGGGCGCTACTAGGGGACAATGTATGAATACGTAAATGGTTCTTCAACGCGACGGCGTTGGGGAGCGTACGGGTACACACGGGGCACTGGAACGAACCCACCTCGTGAGACTTCTTATGATTGGCTAAGCTAGCTGCGTGCTTGTAAATACGACCACACTGTTCACACTCAAAGCGACCATTCTCTTCCTGCTGATAATGTGCTTTCATATGTTCTAGGAGACTTGGAGTACTCGGACAAACCATATCACACTCTTTACAGGGGAAACCCTTGGCTCGACTCATATCATGCATTGCCATAGTACTCTGAAGTGAATCGGGTGGCGGGAAATCACGGTTCACAACAAAAGCAATGAACAGTGACGTTAGGGAGCGTAGCTCTTCAGCTGAGGGCGGCCATTCTCTCCCCAGAGCGAGGTCCGGCCAATCAGGGCCCACCTTGGGAGGAGGCGGGCCTGCGGGGTCACACCAGCCAATGAGGTATCACTGTGGAGACAAGAGACAGGAAGAAGATTATTTAAAGGGTCAACGTAACACTTTAAATGAATAATATTCATTGACAGCTCATTTAAAACCGCTTAAATAATCAAAATCATCTGATTACTTTGAAGTTTGTTAAGCCAAGACAGTCCTATAATCTTTAAACTATCTAGAAGTATGAAAGATTATTAAACTATTGTGACAGTTGGCGGATCTTTGGTGACATTTGATAGTTTCTTATATATCGTTTTAAACTTGTGATGGGCATTTTATTTTAAAGATTGAATTATTCATGAATAAATAAAAACAAAATAAGACGTCACTCTAGAGTAGATTATTTATTCAACCTTTTACTTAGACTTTAAAACTAAACATGTATCAATGATGTCATTGTTTTCAATACAAGTAAAAAACACGCGTGTATATATATATATATATACACATGTTTATATAGAACGTAAACATTGCAACTAATGATTCTTGTTCTTATTGATTAATCTGACGTCTTTTTTCAGACAAAATATAAATTTCTTTGTGATATTAAACAAAGAAAAGCAGAAAATAAACAATTTAAAAAGCAGGAAGCCGTGGATGTTTTTATATAAAATTTATATAAAAACAGAATTGGTGAATAATTAACTGTTTATCGGTGAAATAAAGAGCTCAGCTGCTCTCAAACCAACAACAATAAAGTAAAGTTATCAATAATCAGCAGAAACGAGCTCATCGGTCATTAAACTAACTAACCCGTTCAAAGAGTTTATAGTTTAACGTTAAACTACCGGATCAGAACTAAAGAACTTTTATTATCGTGATGCGTTCACATGTCGTCTGTAAAATGTAGTTTTACACACACACACCACACACACACACACACACAATGTCACACAGACACAGTCACACACACAATGTCACACAGACACAGTCACACACACAATGTCACACACACAATGTCACACAGACACAGTCACACACAATGTCACACAGACACAGTCACACACACACACACACACAATGTCACACAGACACAGTCACACACACACAATGTCACACAGACACAGTCACACACACACAGTCACACACAGTGACAGTCACACACACAATGTCACACACACAGTCACAGTCACACACACACATTAATAATTAATAATTATTACAATATGATGTTAAACATGAGCAGAGCTGAACCAAGACACCGAAAACCAAACAGAACCAGTCTGAAGACTACAGAGGCAGTATCCAAACCAGCAGTGCAGCCAAAACTACTTCTGTCACTCTTCAACAGGCACCAAGATATATTGTTCGCCACTAAGAGCGCTGCGGTCGGAGCTAGTTGTGTAGAGTGTATTGAGAGGGACCTCTAGTCATGGTTCTAACTTTATAATAATTAATAACCCACAACTAACGCTCTGTAACAACAAAACACCACGACACAACAGTTTGTGACACATAAACAATGTGTAACACTAATAATTGTACATTTATAAAATTACACCACATCAAGACCAGCATCCAGACCAGCAGTAAGACCAGCATCCAGACCAATAACCAGACCAGCATCAAGACCAGCATCAAGACCAGCAAGACAGCAACCAGACCAGCATCCAGACCAGTATGCAAACCAGAATCAAGACCAGCATCCAGACCAGTAACCAAACCAGCATCAAGACCAGTATCCAGACCAGCAACCAGACCAGCAACCAGACCAGTATGCAAACCAGCACCAAGACCAGTATGCAAACCAGCATCCAGACCAGAATTCAGACCAGCATCCAGACCAGTAACCAAACCAGCATCAAGACCAGTAACCAGACCAGTAATGCAAACCAGCATCAAGACCAGTAATGCAAACCAGCATCAAGACCAGTATGCAAACCAGCATCAAGACCAGTAACCAAACCAGCATCAAGACCAGTATGCAAACGAGCATCCAGACCAGTATGCAAACCAGCATCAAGACCAGTATGCAAACCAGCATCAAGACCAGTATGCAAACCAGCATCAAGACCAGTATGCAAACCAGCATCAAGACCAGTATGCAAACCAGCATCAAGACCAGTATGCAAACCAGCATCAAGACCAGTATGCAAACCAGCATCAAGACCAGTAACCAAACCAGCATCAAGACCAGTATGCAAACCAGCATCAAGACCAGTATGCAAACCAGCATCAAGACCAGTAACCAAACCAGCATCAAGACCAGTAACCAAACCAGCATCAAGACCAGTATGCAAACGAGCATCAAGACCAGTATGCAAACCAGCATCAAGACCAGTATGCAAACGAGCATCCAGACCAGTAACCAAACCAGCATCAAGACCAGTATGCAAACCAGCATCAAGACCAGTAACCAAACCAGCATCAAGACCAGTATGCAAACGAGCATCCAGACCAGTAACCAAACCAGCATCAAGACCAGTATGCAAACCAGCATCAAGACCAGTATGCAACGAGCATCCAGACCAGTAACCAAACGAGCATCCAGACCAGTAACCAAACCAGCATCAAGACCAGTATGCAAACCAGCCATCCAGACCAGTATGCAAACCAGCATCAAGGACCAGTATGCAAACCAGCATCAAGACCAGTGTGCAAACCAGCATCAAGACCAGTGTGCAAACCAGCATCAAGACCAGTATGCAAACCAGCATCAAGACCAGTATGCAAACCAGCATCAAGACCAGTATGCAAACCAGCATCAAGACCAGTATGCAAACCAGCATCAAGACCAGTATGCAAACCAGCATCAAGACCAGTATGCAAACCAGCATCAAGACCAGTATGCAAACCAGCATCAAGACCAGTATGCAAACCAGCATCAAGACCAGTATGCAAACCAGCATCAAGACCAGTATGCAAACCAGCATCAAGACCAGTATGCAAACCAGCATCAAGACCAGTATGCAAACCAGCATCAAGACCAGTAACCAAACCAGCATCAAGACCAGTATGCAAACCAGCATCAAGACCAGTATGCAAACCAGCATCAAGACCAGTATGCAAACCAGCATCCAGACCAGTAACCAAACCAGCATCAAGACCAGTATGCAAACCAGCATCAAGACCAGTATGCAAACCAGCATCAAGACCAGTAACCAAACCAGCATCAAGACCAGTGTGCAAACCAGCATCAAGACCAGTAACCAAACCAGCATCAAGACCAGTGTGCAAACCAGCATCCAGACCAGTAACCAAACCAGCATCAAGACCAGTAACCAAACCAGCATCAAGACCAGTAACCAAACCAGCATCCAGACCAGTACTTGTTGCTGTCTTCAAACGTTAAATATTAATACAAATATGCGAAATAAACATTTATTCATAATAATTATTCTGTGAATCAAAATAAATACAGAATATGAAACTTTTCTTCTTCCACATCAAACGCATTAATATTATTAATCGTAATTTTATTAATAATATTAATTCATATTATTATTATCTCAACAAACTGAATTATTGGAGCTAATAACTAATAACTGTTAATAATTAAACAATGGTTATTTACATCACGTGTTGCTATTTTCACAATATTCTTGATTTGTAACAAAATTTGAATATATAATTCAAATGTACTTTCTCTTTGGTGTGTTTTTTGTGTTTCCTGTAGAATTGAAGAGGTTTTTGCATATTTGTACTGCTAAACTCCTGAGTATTCAGTGTTTATACCTCCAGCTGTGCACTCTCACTATTAACATTACTACAATAGGTTTACTGTGTATTCTATATGTATACTCTTAAATGATACTGTGTATTCTATATGTATACTCTTTGATGATACTGTGTATTTACTACTCACTGAAGTATTCGTTTAGACATAAACATGTTAGTAAATGAATTCATGAATAAATGTAATACAATCTGTGGTGTTTTCTGCTTGTTTTTATATTCTGTTGTTATGAACTTCAGTGATAATAAAGTTGTAATCTCATTTTTTTTAAGGTGAAATATGTTTGACAGATGAAAAGCGTCAGATTTGAATGAAGAAGACAGCAGCCAATCAAAACGCTTCCTCTCGGGTTTAATGTAAACAAACCAGTTTACAACAAACAAGAGAAAAACTGCGTTTTATTCACTAAAAAACAATCACGCAGATGTGGGTGATTCACACATGGAGCCGTTGTTTTGATCGGGGCTTCATTAAACGAACATTTTATATATATATTTTTTATACATTTGTAAGCGCCATATTTAGACCTTAACCCACGTGACCTTGGCCCGTATCTCTTCTTCTCTCTCGGAGGTCTCAACCCTCCAGCCGGATGTTTTATCCGGACAAAAGCGGGGAGATCTCCTCCGACATTTACTGTTGAACCGGGGGATGGCAGATAAACGGGGGTTTACTTTAAATAAACTACAAATAAAGCTCGGTTTTTAATGGTGTGTTTCCTCCAGAATAAAGTCCAGAGACAACAGCTACAGCCGCCGGACACACACTCACAGAGACCCCCCCGTTTCATTTGGAAAATGGCTTTCTATCGAGCAGAGCCATTTTCCCCCCAATGCTAACGGGGCTAGCATCTTTTTAGCCCCACAAAACAGAACCTAGCACACAGCCCGCTGGCTACAGCTACAGGCTGCAGTTACGTGTAGTTATTATTATAAAAACAAACAAGACGCGCGTTAACTCAACAATATTCGTGGTTTTATTTTTAAAATAAGTATCTGAGGACACGGAGGTGAAAGACACACGGCCGAGCTAGCGTTAGCACCGAGCTAGCGTTAGCATCAATCCCCCTCCTCCGATGAGAGAAAGGGGGTAAAACGGAAGTAGGAAAACCACAAAATGGTAAACAAAAACAACAAAACAGCTCAACACAGAGCTGCACGGGTTACAAATAACCCCAGTGTGTATTTATAAGTGCATTAGGAATACAATGAGAGTAAACTGTCGCCGCTGCAGGAGCTCGTCAGAGTAGCATCGAAGGTTAGCATCCTGAGCTAACCCCTGAGCTAGCCCGGAGCTACACAAAGATCTCTCGGCCCCCATTGATGGAAAACCCTCGTTGGTTGTTTTTTTCTTCATATATATGAGCCGTGTTTTTTCTCGCGCAAGACTTACCCCTCAATCGGCCTCTGCGACCGCGCGAGGTGAACGATGCACCGCGTGGAAGATGTAAAAAAATAAAATGATGTGCACGTTTTTCACGGATTCGGCATTTTTTATTTTTCTCCTCCTCCGGTTCAAACACCGACTTTTGGTTCTTGGCTCTTCCCCCCCCCTCTCGCGCTCGCGCTCGCGCTCCCTCTCGCGCTCCCTCTCGCGCTCCCTCTCTCTCTACCGCCGCTTCGCCAGCATACTTCCTGCCGCTGCCGCGCCGCCGCCGCTGCGCGTAATGCGCAGAATAAAACTTTAACAGAGCCGAACAGATATCTTCATCGTTTACGATGCAAATAACACCCTGAGGTCATTTTATCAGCTTCTATCATCCTGTTTAATGATCAATAATCAATATATATATATATTCATCAAGTAGTATGCATCTTTATATACGTTAGAGATAAATATAGTACGCCTAGTGTCCTACATCTCAGAGCAACATATACTTTTTACAGTACTACATGTTTTACAGTGCGTCGTATTTTAAAAAGTCTTTATGTTTTAGTTTGTAAAATGTTAAAGTTATTAAATAAACGAGATGAAGACAGGAGAAAGTATCAGAAAATAGAAAGTTTAGTACGAGTTATTTTCTACCACTGATGTTTGTCTTTTTATGCAAAATACATGAAACAAAATAAAGAACACATATTTACAGATGTTTATGGTGGTTTGGTTTGTTCATTCGGTGTCACTTCTTCAATAAATCCAATAAGACGGTTTACTTCCACATCAAATGTGTTCAGGTCTTTCTGTTGCATCTGTTTGTAGATATTAAACAATATGAAATGAACCCACTCTGCGCTGACAGGATATTAAAGCTTTGTTCATATATATCCACAGGTTATTATTATGTTATTTGTCACAATTCATTTTTTAAATCAATATTTTTCACTATTTATTTATGAACTACGTGTCCCAGAATCCCTTGCGTCAGCACTGACGTCATATTCCCTCGCCTGTTCCGCTCGTTCCCTCCTCGCATCGTTGGTGATATTTCTGCTTTTATTACCGACTCTTCTCTCCGGTAGCAGCTGTTTAACGAGCCCCGCGGTATCGGTGTGAGCAGCATGGGTCCCGTCGAGGTAAACTACGATGATTATGTTCATTAAACGGGTTAAACGGGACGTTAACGGGGACACATCTTCATGTCTTTGTCCGCCTCAGGGTTAGAGTTCTGGTGATTCAGTGTTTTGTAGCTCGTTAGTAAACGTTGAAACACGTTTAAATACACGGTCACGTGGCAGAGACTCTCGTGGTGTTTGAATGTGTAACAATAAGTCAATGAGCACAGATTGTACCGTTAATACATCTCTTTATGTCGCTTCTCCTTTAAGATTGAGAGGAGTGATGATATTAAAGTCTGCTGCATGTTAGCTCGTGTTGATACGAGCTGAGGTCAGCACACTTTCACACGGTGGCGATCATTCATGTAGCTTCATTATTCACAGAGTTGTATTATGACGTTAGTAAAGCAGTAATAAGGCGTGTTATTCAGAGGCTCGACAGAACATAGTTCCTGTATTATGATGATGATGATGATAACAGAGCTGTCGTCCTGCAGCTCCTCCACATGTCCGTCTTCTCTCAGAGTTTCTCTCCCTGCGGTCGATTTCTAGCAGCTGGAAACAACTACGGCCAGATCGCTGTGTTCAGGTCAGACTCCAACGCATCACTGCAGAGCTCTGTTACATTCATATTCATATTCATATCAATGATCGTTGTGTTGCAGCCTGTCGGCAGCTCTGAGTCCAGACGCCACCGCTCTGAGTCAGAAACCTGTTCTCACCTTCACAGGTGAGTCAAAGTAGATTCACATGATTTCTGTTTAGCTCTCCTGTGGTTGAGTTCTCTAATATCCTACACTCTCCTCCAGCCCATGAAGGCCCCGTGTTCTCCCTCCTCTCCACTGACTGTCACCTCCTCAGTGCAGGAAACGGAGAAATCAGCTGTTGGAGCTGGAGCGAGCTCATCAAGAAGGTGACTGTCTCTTTAAGTCTAGACAGGTGGTTCACAGGAACACGCCTAAACACGCAGGAGCACGCAGGAACACGCCTAAACACACAGGAGCATGCAGGAACACGCCTAAACACACAGGAGCATGCAGGAACACGCCTAAACACACAGGAGCACGCCTAAACACGCAGGAACACGCCTAAACACACAGGAGCATGCAGGAACACGCCTAAACACACAGGAGCATGCAGGAACACGCCTAAACACGCAGGAACACGCCTAAACACACAGGAGCACGCAGGAGCACGCCTAAACACAAAGGAACACGCCTAAACACGCAGGAACACGCCTAAACACACAGGAGCACGCCTAAACACGCAGGAACACGCCTAAACACGCAGGAGCACGCCTAAACACGCAGGAGCACGCAGGAACACGCCTAAACACACAGGAGCACGCAGGAACACGCCTGAACACACCTAAACATGTAGGAGCACGGCTGAACACACGCCTAAACACACAGGAACACGCCTAAACACACAGGAACACACCTAAACACACAGGAGCACGCAGGAACACGCCTAAACACGCAGGAACGCGCCTAAACACACAGGAACATGCCTAAACACACAGGAGCACGCAGGAACATGCCTAAACACGCCGGAACACGCCTAAACACACAGGAACACGCCTAAACATGCAGGAACACGCCTAAACACACAGGAGCACGCAGGAACACGCCTAAACACGCAGGAGAACGCCTAAACACACAGGAACACGCCTAAACATGTAGGAGCACGGCTGAACACGCAGCAGCATGCCTAAACACGCAGGAGCACGCCTAAACACACAGGAACACGCCTAAACATGCAGGAACATGCCTAAACACACAGGAACACGCCTAAACATGCAGGAACATGCCTAAACACACAGGAGCATGCAGGAACATGCCTAAACACACAGGAGCATGCAGGAACATGCCTAAACACGCAGGAACACGCCTAAACATACAGGAGCACGCAGAAACACGCCTAAACATACAGGAACACGCCTAAACACGCAGGAGCATGCAGGAACACGCCTAAACACACAGGAACACGCCTAAACACGCAGGAGCATGCAGGAACACGCCTAAACACACAGGAGCATGCAGGAACACGCCTAAACACACAGGAACACGCCTAAACACACAGGAGCACGCAGGAACACGCCTAAACACACAGGAGCACGCAGGAACACGCCTAAACACAGGAACACGCCTAAACACGCAGGAACACGCCTAAACACACAGGAGCACGCCTAAACACGCAGGAGCACGCCTGAACACGCAGGAGCACGTCTAAACACACAGGAGCACGCAGAAACACGCCTAAACACACAGGAACACGCCTAAACACACAGGAGCACGCAGGAACACGCCTAAACATGCAGGAGCACGCCTAAACACGCAGGAGCATGCAGGAACACGCCTAAACACACAGGAACACGCCTAAACACACAGGAGCACGCAGGAACACGCCTAAACACGCAGGAGCACGCCTAAACACGCAGGAACACGCCTAAACACGCAGGAACACGCCTAAACATGCAGGAACACGCCTAAACACGCAGGAACACGACTAAACACACAGGAACACGCCTAAACACACAGGAGCACGCAGGAACACGCCTAAACACACAGGAGCATGCAGGAACATGCCTAAACACACAGCAGCATGCAGGAACATGCCTAAACACGCAGGAGCACGCCTAAACACGCAGGAGCACGCCTAAACACGCAGGAGCACGCCTAAACACACAGGAGCACGCCTAAACACACAGGAACATGCCTAAACACGCCTAAACACAGGAGCACGCCTAAACACACAGGAACACACAGGAACACGCCTAAACACGCAGGAGCACACCTGAACACACAGGAACACGCCTAAATACGACTAAACACACAGGAACACGCAGGAGCACGCCTGAACACACAGGAACATGCCTAAACACACAGGAACACGCCTAAACACGCAGGAACACGCCTAAACATGCAGGAGCACGCCTAAACACACAGGAACACGCCTGAGCTGTGGACCCTTTAGT
>JAFEUB010001597.1:0-25000 GCA_024529925.1 Ophthalmolycus amberensis | reverse complement strand
TTTAAAAAGTTGAACTGAAAAGTTTTTTTTATTATGATAGCAAAAAAATACATTTATATTTTCACTTTACGAAGCAAAGTTAGTTTTTCTTTACAACAGCGCTCCTCTGGTACAAAACTGAAAGCACGTCTCAAACATAAAGTCATTCCAACTAAAACAGAGGCCGTGTGTTGCATTCAGGAGCAGAATATATATCGGGACAGTCGGCCTTTCCCCCTTTTCAGTGTCCTGTTTGGAAGCTTTTCAGTTTATATACAAGCTGCTAAAATCTGCTCTCTGGCTAAAGGACGTCTGACTCTACCCAGAATGCATCAGGAGAAGTGTCCACCTGAAAACGTCCTCACCTGATGGGGCCTTCAGGGACTAAGATGAGCGTGGGGAACAACAGCTGCTCATCATTTACGACCAGGTGGAGTCACTGGCGGGTGGTGTTGGCGGGTAGAGTCACTGACGGGTGGTGTCACTGGCGGGTGGTGTTGTTGACGGGTAGAGTCACTGACGGGTGGTGTTGGCGGGTAGAGTCACTGGCGGGTGGTGTTGTTGACGGGTAGAGTCACTGGCGGGTAGAGTCACTGACGGGTAGTCACTGGCGGGTGGTGTTGTTGACGGGTAGAGTCACTGACGGGTGGTGGTGTTGACGGGTAGAGTCACTGACGGGTGGTGTTGGCGGGTAGAGTCACTGGCGGGTGGTGTTGTTGACGGGTAGAGTCACTGGCGGGTAGAGTCACTGACGGGTAGTCACTGGCGGGTGGTGTTGACGGGTAGAGTCACTGACGGGTGGTGTTGACGGGTAGAGTCGCTGACGGGTGGTGGTGTTGACGGGTAGAGTCGCTGACGGGTGGTGGTGTTGACGGGTAGAGTCGCTGACGGGTGGTGGTGTTGACGGGTGGTGTCACTGACGGGTGGTGTCACTGACTGGTAGAGTCACTGGCGGGTAGAGTCACTGACGGGTGGTGGTGTTGACGGGTGGTGGTGTTGACGGGTGGTGTTGACTGGTGGAGTCACTGGCGGGTGTTGTTGGCGGGTAGAGGCACTGACGGGTGGTGTTGTTGACGGGTGGTGTTGTTGACAGGTGGAGTCACTGGCGGGTAGAGTCACTGACGGGTGGTGTTGTTGGCGGGTAGAGTCACTGACGGGTGGTGTTGTTGACGGGTGGAGTCACTGGCGGGTGGTGTTGACGGGTGGAGTCACTGGCGGGTGGTGTCACTGACGGGTGGTGTTGTTGACGGGTGGTGTCACTGACGGGTGGTGTTGTTGACGGGTGGAGTCACTGGCGGGTAGAGTCACTGACGGGTGGTGTTGGCGGGTAGAGTCACTGACGGGTGGTGTTGTTGGCGGGTAGAGTCACTGGTGGGTGGTGTTGACGGGTGGAGTCACTGGCGGGTAGAGTCACTGACGGGTGGTGTTGGCGGGTAGTCACTGGCGGGTGTTGTTGTTGACGGGTAGTCACTGACGGGTGTTGTTGTTGACGGGTGGAGTCACTGGCGGGTAGAGTCACTGACGGGTGGTGTTGGCGGGTAGAGTCACTGGCGGGTGGTGTTGTTGACGGGTGGAGTCACTGGCAGGTAGAGTCACTGACGGGTGGTGTTGGCGGGTAGAGTCACTGGCGGGTAGAGTCACTGACGGGTGGTGTTGTTGGCGGGTAGAGTCACTGGTGGGTGGTGTTGTTGACGGGTAGTCACTGACGGGTGGTGTTGGCGGGTAGAGTCACTGGCGGGTGTTGTTGTTGACGGGTAGTCACTGACTGGTGTTGTTGACGGGTAGAGTCACTGGCGGGTGGTGTTGACGGGTAGAGTCACTGGCGGGTGGTGTTGTTGACTGGTAGAGTCACTGACGGGTAGAGTCACTGGCGGGTGGTGTTGACGGGTAGAGTCACGGACGGGTGGAGTCACTGGCGGGTAGTCACTGGCGGGTGGTGTTGACGGGTAGAGTCACTGACGGGTAGTCACTGGCGGGTGGTGTTGTTGACGGGTAGAGTCACTGATGGGTGGTGTCACTGGCGGGTGGTGTTGTTGACGGGTAGAGTCACTGACGGGTGGTGTTGACGGGTAGAGTCACTGGCGGGTGGTGTTGACGGGTAGAGTCACTGACGGGTAGAGTCACTGGCGGGTGGTGTTGTTGACGGGTAGAGTCACTGACGGGTGGTGTCACTGGCGGGTGGTGTTGTTGACGGGTAGAGTCACTGATGGGTGGTGTCACTGACGGGTGGTGTTGTTGACGGGTGGAGTCCGGTGGTGGGCGGGGCTTCAGGCGGCTGACAGACAGGCCTGGCGGACGCTCTGGGCCCAGGTGTTGAGCAGCTCCGTCACAGAGTGTTTGTCAGGAAGCTGCAGCAGTTTGGACGTCATGTTTCTGTGGACCGTCTGCAGGAAGCCGTTGGCACCTGATGGAGCAGACGGGTCACGTGATCATCACCTCATCATTCAACACATGTGATCAATAAACATTCATTAGTAGCAGACTTCCTGCCAGTGGAGCTGTTTGATAAAACACTCCGAACAATATAAAGAAGTCCACCACATGGTTCTGGTTCCAGGATCTTAATCTCAAGTGTTTGATGGAGGTGGTCTCACCGTACTGGTCCCCGTCGTCGGCCCAGTATGGACTCTGGTCTGGATAATCAGCAGGAACACTGAGCTGTAGAGGAGGAACACTGGGAAGGTTCTTATCATCTGAGAACAAACACAGAACCGGATCAGAACATCTTGATGGTATCAGAGTCAAACTGTTCTAGTGGTCTATCGTGAGTTCTGGTTCTAGTGGTCTGCTTCTACTGGTGTGTGTGCTGGTTCTCATGGTCTACTAGTTCTACTGTGCTGGTTCTGGTCTGTACCCAGTTTGCAGACCAGGTGCACGGTGCCGTTGTTGCTGCAGAATGACGGGTCCAGGTTCACGAGGAACTTGACGTCGAGGCGGGCCACCTCTCCCTGCAGGATGTTGGGGATGGTCTGCCGCTCGTCTTCCTCGTGCTTCCTCTTCCTCCCGGAGATGTTGGGCCCCCTGAGAACCACAACCACAACAAATCACTTCACGCTGTCTTTAACTGCTGCTTCCTGTTTCATGAGCTTTAATCTCTGAGGACACTGAACACAATCTTTTTGGATCAAAAGCTAAATAAAACCGGATCATCTAAAGACCTGGTCCTCTCTGGGTCCTTAGAGTTCGCCTCATAGGAGTTTAAATTCCGGTCCATAATAGTTAATAGCATCAGGTCTCCTTTTAAAGGCTCAGTCCAACAAATAAAAACATCTTGTATAAAGACACACCGTCCTCATGTGGTCTCTGGTGGTTTTGGACTTACGTGATGGGGGGTCCGTGGATGGCGGTCATGGCGGGGGCGAAGGTCCGGTACAGGGAGTGGTTGAAGACCGGGGACCGGATGTTGGCCATGACGGCATCCAGCAGCGGCTGACACAGGTACTGCTGCTTAGAGGACACCTGGGGGGGAGGGGGGGTGGGCTGAAAACCACATGGGGGGGGGGGGGGGGGCACCATTACATCACAACCGGACCATCACCATAGCAACCTGTGATTTCATCCATCCAGACCTCCGATCTGAGTTTTCTTCTGGTGACTTTAAAGTCTCAAACTTTGGTGGACTTATTTTGTTCTTTGTTCACTTTGTTTGTTAGCTTCTATGTGAACGTGGTTCTCACCACGGCCATGTCGTTCTTCAGCTTCTCCAGAGCAATCTCACACTTCTGTAGCGTCTTCAGGGGACACCTGTAGGACAGAAGACACAGGTGAGAGAGGACAGAGATGACACACGGGTGAGAGAGGACACACAGGTGAGAGGACACGGGTCAGAGTGATGTCCTCTTATGGAGTTATTGACGAGGACACGTACCTGGTGTTTGGATCCGTCAGGATGTTCAACAGACTCTTCATCTTGCTCAGGTCCTTCTTCCTGTCTGTCAACACAAACACAACATATTAATAAAGTATTCATAAAGTCATGAGGAGGATCTCAGGGAAAGCACGTCTCAGCCTCCAGGACCATCAGCACCGGTTCCCCCCAAGGCTGCGTTCTTTCCCCTCTGCTCTTCTCCCTGTACACCAACAGCTGCACCTCCAGTCACCAGTCCGTCAAGCTCCTGAAGTTCGCGGATGCCACCACCCTCATTGGACTCATCTCTGGTGGGGATGAGTCCGCCTACAGGTGGGAGACTGACCATCTGGTGACCTGGTGCAGGTTGAACAACCTAGAGCTCAACGCTCTAAAGACAGTGGAGATGGTTGTGGATTTCAGGAAGAACGTAGCCCCACCAGCCCCCATCACCCTGTGTGACTCCCCCTATCACTCTGTGTGACTCCCTCCATCACTCTGTGTGACTCCCCCTATCACTCTGTGTGACTCCCCCCATCACTCTGTGTGACTCCCCCCATCACTCTGTGTGACTCCCTCCATCACTCTGTGTGACTCCCTCCATCACTCTGTGTGACTCCCTCCATCACTCTGTGTGACTCCCTCTATCACTCTGTGTGACTCCCTCTATCACTCTGTGTGACTCCCTCCATCACTCTGTGTGACTCCCTCCATCACTCTGTGTGACTCCCTCTATCACTCTGTGTGACTCCCTCTATCACTCTGTGTGACTCCCTCTATCACTCTGTGTGACTCCCCCCATCACTCTGTGTGACTCCCTCTATCACTCTGTGTGACTCCCTTTATCACTCTGTGTGACTCCCTCTATCACTCTGTGTGACTCCCCCCATCACTCTGTGTGACTCCCCCTATCACTCTGTGTGACTCCCCCTATCACTCTGTGTGACTCCCTCTATCACTCTGTGTGACTCCCTCTATCACTCTGTGTGACTCCCTCTATCACTCTGTGTGACTCCCTCTATCACTCTGTGTGACTCCCCCCATCACTCTGTGTGACTCCCTCTATCACTCTGTGTGACTCCCTCTATCACTCTGTGTGACTCCCTCTATCACCCTGTGTGACTCCCTCTATCACTCTGTGTGACTCCCTCTATCACTCTGTGTGACTCCCTCTATCACTCTGTGTGACTCCCCCTATCACTCTGTGTGACTCCCCCCATCACTCTGTGTGACTCCCCCTATCACTCTGTGTGACTCCCCCTATCACTCTGTGTGACTCCCTCTATCACCCTGTGTGACTCCCTCTATCACTCTGTGTGACTCCCCCTATCACTCTGTGTGACTCCCCCTATCACTCTGTGTGACTCCCCCGTCGACGTGGTGGAGTCCTTCCTCTTCCTGGGCTCCATCATATCTCAGGACCTCAAGTGGGAGCTGAACATCAGCTCCATCACTAAGAAGGCTCAGCAGAGGATGTACTTCCTGAGGCAGCTGAAGAAGTTCAACCTGCCAAAGACAATGTTGGTGCATTTCTACAGAGCCATCATTGAGTCCATCCTCTGCTCCTCCATCACAGTCTGGTACGCTGCAGCCACTGCCAAGGACAAGGACAGACTGCAGCGCATCATTCGCTCTGCTGAGAGGGTGATTGGCTGCAATCTGCCGTCCCTCCAGGACTTGTTCACTTTAAGAACCCTGAAGCGAGCAAGAAGGATTGTAGCTGACCCCTCCCACCCTGGACATGAACTGTTGGTGCCCCTTCCATCTGGTAGGAGGCTGAGGTCCATCAGGACCAAGACCTCACGACACATGAACAGTTTCTTCCCGTCGGCAGTCGGACTCATTAACAGAGCCCGGGACCCCCACTGACTCTGTCCTCCCCAGGACAAAGTCCCACCGGTCACTCCCCCGCACATCCCTTCTATCACACTGGACACTTTCACACTACACTTCACCTCACTGGTCTATAGTCCTGGTATCTGTCCGCTTGTGCACTCTATTCTATTCTATTTTATACTCCACTTTATTCTATATTTTACTTATCTTATATTTTCTGTAAATTTAATATGTTTGTACTATGCACTGTTTGTTGTTGATTGTTGAATGTTTTGCACCTCCCGTCATGTCAAATTCCTTGTATGTTCAACATACAATGGCAATAAACGGTTTCTGATTCTGATTCAATAGACTTATTATACCAATCAATGTCTCCAACATTCCTCAAACTGAAATGTGAATAAATGTTCTGATTGGTCAAATAACTCAAGTTATCAATTAATTGCAGACTAATTTTCCGTGAATCAACTAATTGATTAATGGATGACGGGTTTGAGCTCTGACCTTCGTTCTTGTCGATCTTATTGATCATCCTGCGCAGCGGTTCGATGTATTTAGAGAGCTGTTTGAGTTTCTCCATGTACTGCTGGTCCTCTAGAGACGTGGGTCCAGCTGGACTCATCACTGAGCCGGGGTTACCTGTAGGACAGGAAGGAGACAACAGAGGACAAGAAGGAGACGAGAGGGCAAGAAGGAGACGAGAGAGGGCAAGAAGGAGACGAGAGGGCAAGAAGGAGACGAGAGGGCAAGAAGGAGACGAGAGGGCAAGAAGGAGACGAGAGGGCAAGAAGGAGACGAGAGGGACAAGAAGGAGACGAGAGGACAAGAAGGAGACGAGAGGGCAAGAAGGAGACGAGAGGACAAGAAGGAGACGAGAGGGCAAGAAGGAGACGAGAGGGCAAGAAGGAGACGAGAGAGGGCAAGAAGGAGACGAGAGAGGGCAAGAAGGAGACGAGAGAGGGCAAGAAGGAGACGAGAGAGGGCAAGAAGGAGACGAGAGAGGGCAAGAAGGAGACGAGAGAGGGCAAGAAGGAGACGAGAGAGGGCAAGAAGGAGACGAGAGAGGGCAAGAAGGAGACGAGAGAGGGCAAGAAGGAGACGAGAGGGCAAGAAGGAGACGAGAGGGCAAGAAGGAGACGAGAGGGCAAGAAGGAGACGAGAGGGCAAGAAGGAGACGAGAGGGCAAGAAGGAGACGAGAGGGCAAGAAGGAGACGAGAGGGCAAGAAGGAGACGAGAGGGCAAGAAGGAGACGAGAGGGCAAGAAGGAGACGAGAGGACAAGAAGGAGACGAGAGGGCAAGAAGGAGACGAGAGGGCAAGAAGGAGACGAGAGGGCAAGAAGGAGACGAGAGGGCAAGAAGGAGACGAGAGGGCAAGAAGGAGACAAGAGAGGGCAGGAGGGGACAAGAGAGGGCAAGAAGGAGACAAGAGAGGGCAAGAAGGAGACAAGAGAGGGCAAGAAGGAGACGAGAGGGCAGGAGGGGACAAGAGGGCAGGAGGGGACAAGAGAGGGCAAGAAGGAGACAAGAGGGCAGGAGGGGACAGGAACGGAGAGGAGGGAGACATTGAAAAGTGTCATTACCAACATTTAAGGTAAAGTCAGGAGTCCGTCATAAGAACAGAGAAGCAAATAAATATAACAGATTCCATCAACTCTCTCCCTACAGATTAAATTCAAAGTGACAAGTTTCATTAAAATGTTTTATTAAAAGTAGCTGACGGAAGTAAAACACGTCATAAACTAAAAGCTGATTCTTTATGGTTCAATGTTGGGCTCCGGTTGATGAGTTATCTCGTCGTTAGTACTCTAAAGATCTCCTCTGAGCTGAGCTCTGTTGGTGTTTGGTACCTGGAGTGTTGAGCGGTCCAGGTGAGGAGACTCCATAGTTGAGGGGGGTCCGGGCGTTGGCGGGGCTATGTGAGGGCTGAGGGGACGGGCTGGGCTGGAAACCTCCCGGAGACGGAGTGGGACCAGAGCTGGAGACGGGAAGCATTTTAGAAACCAGAATGGTATATCACCATGGCAACGGGTAAACAAAAGGCAGAACCTCCATTTGAATCAGGACAGGAGGTCTTATTGAGAGCCCCTGTGGACACCTCGTTGTACCTGGCCGAGTTGGGCTGTGAGGTGGGGGGTTGAGGTGACGGCTGAGGAGGGGGAGGCATCGACAGCGGCGTTTGCACCTGCCCAGGTGAGGGCGATGACATCATTTGATGCTGCTGTGCCTGTGGAGGAAAGTGATTGGGCAAGAAGAAACGGTTTGTGTCAGTGACCAGAGAACTCATGTCGGGCCAATGCTATTTTTAATATTGACGATTATCTGCAAATCAATTGATTAATCGTTTGGTTTGTAAAACATCCGACAGAAAGATGAATGTGTCGTTTTGTCAAACAAATACTACATTTATTTACTTCACTCCAATATTTTCACAACGTTGAGACGACCGACCGACCGCTGAGACGGCCTACCCTCAAGATGGCCCACCCTCAAGACGGCCCACCCTCAAGACGGCCCACCCTCAAGACGGCCCACCCTCAAGACGGCGCATCATACTGGCGATAAATACCTGCTGTGTTAGCGACTGTCCTCCCGCAGCCGCCGCGGCCGCAGCAGCTGCCGCAGCGGCGGCGGCGGCGGCGGCTGCCACAGCAGCAGCGTTTTGAGGAGGGATGGGGGGGTTCAGGGCTCGAGGCATCCGGGGTGGAATCTGCATCCCAGGACGGACCAACTTCAGAGGACACACAACAGGACAGATGAGCAGACAGACACATACATACATTTGTCTTTCTACACTTGTGAGGACCCTGATAGCCACCAACTAGGGATGCAACAGATCACAAACCTCACGGTTCTTGAGTCACGGTTCAGATCATTTTTCGGATCAGCAAAGAAAAGGGGAGGAGTCAAATATAACTGCTTTTCATTTATTAATTAAATAACTTCAAGAACACTTAAAGCAAAGAACTTTGGGCTGTAGTCTTACATAAAAAACATACTATTTATGATATTTATTTTCATAAAGATGAGAATATATCTGCATTTTGTGAGGAAAGGGTAGCGCCAGATGTGTGTCAGAATCAGAATCAGCTTTATTGGCCATGTACGCGTACAAGGGATCGTTGATTTCCACGTACATACACAAAATTTACAAATAAACAGGAAAACAATTTAAATATATTAAAAAAAATAAAAAACAAGGACAATAAACAAACATTTAACGACTATGTACAATATAAATCTATATCCAAAAAGTATATATATATATATATATATACACATACTGTATATATAAATATAAACATAGTGTCTGTGTGTCTCTCCCAGAGGGCGCGTGTCTACAGCTCCTCCGTGATTACATTACAGTCATTTAGCAGACGCTTTTATCCAAAGCGACTTACAATAAGTGTATTCAACATCGGTTTTCGAGAGAACTAGTCACTAGAAGTCATAAGTGCATCTCCTTTCTTCAAACAAGCATCTAAGAGCATAAACCAGAGCCAACGTACAGTGCAGAAACAAACGAATGCAATAAGTGCCACAAACTAATATGAAAACAATAGATGCTAAGAGGAAGGTTCAGGGTAGTACTCCTTGAAGAGGTGAGTCTTCAGCCTGATGAAAGATGGGCAGCGACTCTGCTGTCCTGAGGTCAGTGGGGAGTTCATTCCACCACTGAGGGGTCAGGACAGGAAACAGACGTGACCGGGTCGATCGGCCGCAGGGACCTCTGAGCGACGGGGCAACCGATCACCCTGAGGCAGCAGAGTGAAGAGGTCGGGCGGGGGTGTAGGGCTTGACCGTGGCCTGGAGATAGGAAGGAGCTGTTCCTTTCACTGCCCTGTAGGCTAGCATCAGAGTCTTACACTGGATGCGGGCTGTTACAGGGAGCCAGTGTAGAGAATGGAGAAGGGAAGTTGTGGGAGAACTTGGGGCGATTGAACACCAGGCGAGCTGCAGCTTTCTGGACAAGCTCCAGAGGTCTGATGACTGACGCCGGGGCTCTGGCAAGATGAAGTGATCGGTCAGTCTCTTCATAGAGGAACGATCTTCACACTGAAATGGGTGCGTGAGTGGATTTCATAGCGTGGCTCAAGCACTTTAACCAGATTTTGAAATCCTTTGTCTTCCACAACGGAGTGTCCCCGTCACTGACAAACCGGGATGGTGTCTCTTCATATGTGTGGACATGCCCGATGTGTTGTCGTATATCTTTCTCTTTAAACAACGCCTACATACCGTAACGCTTTTGTCCACCACCCTCATCCGTCTTAAGTTACAGTGAAGACAAAATTATCCCAAATTTGAGACTTAAATGACGCCGGGGGCTTCTGACGTTCCTCCGCTCGCCATGACTTTCACCGTTAAATGCTTCTAAGCTGCTCCGTTCACTGAACACACTGCTGCTTTATATCTGTTCACTGACACTCTGCATTGATATTCGGGGACTTGTTACTTGAAAAGGAACAGCAGCAGTAAAACTTACACACTATGATGATTAAACTGTAAAAAGAAAATACTCAATTGATCCGCGGTTCACAAGTGATCCGAACCGATCACAGATCGATCCGTGATCGGTTACATCACTACCGCTAACCATCACAAACCCAACCCTCACCCTAATCCAGATGCCTCAAGACCTCTCAGATGGTGAGTCTGTGATGTATGAGTGTAGCAGCAGGTAGTGGGATCATGAAGCAGTGATCTCCGTAGTGACGTCTCTCTTCCTCTATATAGTGGTAGAGGAACTGGAACAGGAACCTCCTTAATTTTACCCTCAACACTTAACAAGACCCCGAGAGACTCACTGTTTAACCTGGAGGAGCAATCCACTGTTTTACAGCAGAGCACTATGAACTCAGATTTGGAGCTACCGACTATCATCCCGACCGCTTCACACTCTACAAACCTTCCCAATACTGCCGAAGGACACAATCTGAAGGATCCAACAGAACCAAATCATCTCTGAGGTAAATTCTGAGGTCCCCAAACAGTGACACTCTCCTCCCCGCCAGCTGGGCCTTGAAAATCACAAAAGGAATCGGGACAACCCTGGTGGAGGCCAACACCCACTGGAAACATGTCTGACTCAGAGTACCCTGTATCCCTTCAGTACCCCACACAAGACTCCCAAGGGACATGGTCGTAAGCCGTCTCCAAGACCACAAAACACATGTAGACTGGATTGGCAAACTCCTATGACCCCTCTAACAGACAAGGGTAAAGGGTTGGTCCACTGATCCAGGACGGAATCCACATTGCTCTTCCTGGATCTAAAGTTTGACAATCTGTCAGAGCCTCCTTTCCAGCACCCTGGATTCAACTTTCCCGGGAGGATGAGCAGTGTGATACCTCGATAATCTGTGCACACAAAATGTGAACCACCACCCCGGTCTTCCTCTCTACAGGCACTGTCCCGGACCTCCATGCGACACTGAAGAGCCAAGACAACCCAACAATGTCCAGAGTTTTCAGCATCTCAGGGCTAATCTCAACCACCATGGCACCTTGCCTCTGAGGAGCTTTTTGAATACCTAAACAACCTCTGCCAGGGATATGGATGGGTCTTCCCCCAAGTCTTCAAACTCTGTTGGTTGTGTTTAGGAGTTCCTCAGTGTTCTTTCCACCACTCTGCAATATACCCAGTCCGGCTTCTTAACTTCCAAGCTCTTCTTTCCACTTTTTCCTCCTCTGCTGAAGCTGCTTTCTTCCACTCTAAAATCCTAACCTCTGCTTCCAATCCTAAAAAAACTCTTCAAAACTTTCACTTCACTCCTCCAACCCCCACCTCCTACTTCCTCCCTGATGATTTCGACAACTTCTTTGACAAGAAGGTAAACAATATCAGATCCTCCTTCTCTCAGCCCCCCTCTCCCTCTCTACCCTCTCCAGCTCTTCCCACTCAGCTCTCCCTCCCCTCTCCATGCCCCATCTTACCCTATCTTGCTCCCCTCTCCCCGAACGAGGTCCTCAACCTTGTTATATCTAACCGCCCCACCACGTGTTCCCTTGACCCGATCCCCTCATCTTCAGTCTATTGTGATTGAACTCCTTCCTTTCCTCACCCACCTCATCATCACATCTCTTGTTTCAGGATGCGTTCCCACAGCTTTCAAGACTGCCAGAGTCAACCCCCTTCTGAAGAAACCATCACTTGACCCCTCTGATGTCAAGAACTTCAGACCGGTTTCTCTTCTACCCTTTCTATCCAAAAAACTTGAACATGCTGTCTTTAACCAACTGTCTTCCTATCTCCACCAGAACAGCCTCTTGGACCCCCACCAGTCCGGGTTTGAAGTGGGTCACTCGACTGAGACAGCCCTCCTTGTGGTGACAGAGTTGCTTCATGCCGCAAGAGCGAACTCTCTCTCCTCTGTCCTGATTCTCCTGGACCTGTCTGCAGCGTTTGACACTGTGAACCACCAGATCCTCCTCTCCACCCTCGAGGGGATGGGCGTCTCAGGCTCTGCACTCTCCCTGTTTGCATCCTACCGGGTGACATGGAGGGGGGCCGTGTCGGAATCACGCATGCCAACTACGGGGGTTCCACGAGGTTCAGTCCTGGGCCCCCTTCTCTTCTCGCTCTACACAACATCTCTGGGTTCTGTTATTCGCTCGCATGACTTCTCCTACCATTGTTATGCTGACGACACCGAGCAGGTCTTGTCATTTCCCTCCGGTGACACTCAAGTGGAGGCATTGCTGCGTGCTTGGCTGACATCTCGAAGTGGATGACGACACACCACCTCAAGCTCAACCTGGACAAAAACGAGCTACTGTTGCTCCCGGGGAAGGGTTGCCCGCACCGAGACCTGTCTATCACCATTGAGGATACCGTGGTGACGCCAACTCGGACTGTGAGGAACCTGGGTGTGAGCCTGGATGACCAACTGTCGTTCTCAGCAAACATTGCATCGGTTACACGCTCCTGCAGATTCCTGCTCTACAGCATCAGGAGGATTCAGTTCCTCACTGATGAGATGGCGCAGGTGCTCATCCAGGCTCTTGTCATCTCTCGCCTGGACTACTGCAACTCACTACTTGCCAGAGCCCCGGCGTCGGCCATCAGACCTCTGGAGCTTGTCCAGAAACCTGCAGCTCGCCTGGTGTTCAATCGCCCCAAGTTCTCCCACAACTTGCCTTCTCCGTTCTCTACACTGGCTCCCTGTAAGAGCCCGCATCCAGGTTAAGACTCTGGTGCTAGCCTACAGGGCAGTGAAAGGAACAGCTCCTTCCTATCTCCAGGCCGTGGTCAAGCCCTACACCCCCACCCGACCTCTTCACTCTGCTGCCTCAGGGTGATCGGTTGCCCCGTCGCTCAGAGGTCCCTGCGGCCGATCGACCCGGTCACGGCTGTTTTCTGTCCTGGCCCCACAGTGGTGGAATGAACTCCCCACTGACGTCAGGACAGCAGAGTCGCTGCCCATCTTTCATCAGGCTGAAGACTCACCTCTTCAAGAAGTACTACCCTGAGCCTTCTACTCACCACTTATTGTATTCATACTAGTTTGTTGCACTTATTGTATTCGTATTAGTTTGTTGCACTTATTGTACTCGTATTAGAGAGGGGTCGGCTCCAATCTTTCTTGTCCGCTTCAGGGTTCTTAAAGTGAACAAGTCCTGGAGGGACGGCAGATTGCAGCCGATCACCCTCTCAGCAGAGCGAATGATGCGCTGCAGTCTACCCTTGTCCTTGGCTGCAGCGTACCAGACCGTGATGGAGGAGCAGAGGATGGACTCAATGATGGCTCTGTAGAAATTAACCATAATTGTCTTTGGCAGGTTGAATTTCTTCAGCTGCCTCAGGAAGTACATCCTCTGCTGAGCCTTCTTGGTGATGGAGCTGATGTTCAGCTCCCACTTGAGGTCCTGGGATATGATGGAGCTCAGGAAGCAGAAGGACTCGACAGCGTCGACGGGGGAGCCACACAGGATGATGGGGGCAGGTGGGACTACGTTCTTCCTGAAATCCACAACCATCTCCACTGTCTTTAGAGCGTTGATTCAGTTGATTCTGATTAGTTTGTTTCTGTACTTCTGCTCTGGTTGATGCTCTTAGATGCTTGTTTAAAGGAGATGCACTTATGACTTCTGGTGACGAGTAGTTCACTTGAATACCGATGTTGAATACACTTATTGTAAGTCTCGTTGGATAAAAGCGTCTGCTAAATGACTGTAATGTAATGTTTGCCGTTCCCTGCTGATCACAACAGCCTGAGCCCAGTCCTGCTTTCCCTTTCTGGGTTCTCCAACGGTTCATCAGAACTTCCTTGAGGCGAACTGAAAGTCCTTCCCCACACTCTCCCCAAACCCCTCCCACACCTGGGTTTTTGCTTTGGCAGCCCCCACAGCTGCAGCCCTTGTGGCCAACTGGTTGGTACCCGTCTGCATTTTCTAAAGACCCCTGAGGCCCGAAAGGCCTCCTTCTTCACCTTGACGACCTCCTTCACCACTGGTGTCCACCAGCAGGTTCATAAGTTGCCTTAGACGGGCACCAATGACCTTCTCACTGCAGCTCCTAGCAGTCGCTTTCACAGAGGAGGCTTTAAATATGGTCCACGTGGTGATACAAATGAGGGAAAACAGGGAGGGATGACTAAGCTCTAGAACTTTAGGATCTCGTTGAGTTTTAAACCCCTCAGTGGGTCCTTATGACACATAAAGCACCTGGCTGCAGTCTCACCTGTCCAGGTCCAGCTGCGGCAGGGGTGGCTGCAGCAGCTGCGTTGTGCTGCGCCTGAGCTGCCGCTTGCTGGGCCTGCTGCTGCAAGGCTGCACGGGCCTGCTTTCACACACAAACACAAGGCAAAGCATGCAAGCAGAGGAAAGGTTTGGGGTTTAAGCAAGACTACTGGAACCCTGGTTTATCAGCTGCAGTGAGTAAAGGATGAATGATTATAATAAGCAGCATATAAGAATAGGAAGAAGACGAATAGTCGTTCTGACTCAGTCTCACCTGGAAGGCCTGGACCTTGAGCTGGTGCTGCTGCTGACTGAGCGAGTTGATGGGGACGTGCTGAGCGGACGTCATCTGTCCGGCAAGAGACGGCGGCACCATGCCAGGCTGCTGCTGCTGAGGGTGTGGAGGCATCTGACCCGGCTGAGGCTGAGCCTGAGCCTGGGCCTGGACCTGCTGCTGCTGCTGAACCATGTGCTGGATGGATTGGGCCTGGGCCTGAGCTTGGGCCTGAGCCTGAGCTTGGGCCTGAGCTTGGGCCTGAGCTTGAGCCTGTGCTTGGGCCTGAGCTTGAGCCTGAGCTTGAGCCTGGGCTTGAGCCTGGGCTTGAGCCTGGGCTTGAGCCTGAGCGTGCTGCTGCTGGAGTTGCAGCTGCACCATCTGCTGCTGCTGAATCCTGGTCTGGTGCATCTGCACACAGTGTGTGAAGCAAAGGTGTCAGGTGATATAAAACTAGTACCAACTTAACAGTGAAGCGAAGATAATGTGAAGATAATCACATGTTAAGATGTTCAGCACCCATTGAGGTGTCACCGTATAATGCTTCATACCTGGTTCTGCTGCTGCTGGTTCTGGGCCTGCTGCTGCTGCTGCTGGTTCTGGTGCTGAAGTTGCTGGTTCTGGTGGTGCTGCTGTTGCTGCTGCTGTTGCTGCTGCTGCTGCTGCTGCTGCTGCATCTGCTGCACCCTCAGCTGCTGCTGCTGCTGCACCTGGAACTGCTGCTGGATGGCGTTCTGCTGCTGCTGCTGCTGCTGCTGCTGCATGGCGTTCTGCTGCTGGGCCTGCTGGGCCTGCTGGGCCTGCTGGGCCTGCTGGAACTGCTGGAACTGGATGGACTGCTGCTGCTGTTGCTGCGCCTGCACCAGCTGCTGCATCGGCATCTGTCCCGGAACCCCAACTGCAGAGGGAGCAAGAGGCAGATGAAGGACAAGACCTGGTCCACGGCTGGGGAACCAGTGTGAGGAGAGGTGTGGAGTCTCAAACACAACGTGCCAAAGCGGAGACCGAAAGGTAAGAACAGTTTAGAGGCTTCCAGCCGACCACCACAACAAGGAAACGCACTCACTGGCTTGTGGGTTTCCAGCCACCCCTGCCATGGCATGCTGGCCTATCTGCATCTGCCCCATGGCCCCCATGCCACCCACTGGAGCACCGGTGGGCCGGGGCCCCATGCCAATGACGCCGGGGCCCCCTCCGACCCCTGTCAGGTTAGTCAGGGCATTCATGGGATCTAACAGAAAGGTAGACAACAGATCATGTTACGCAGCTCCGACATGCACGGCAGAAACCATGAACACCGTGAGTCTGGTAGCGACAGAACCAGCAGAGGACAGAACCCAGCAAAGAGAAAGAGACCCGAACCCAGACAGAAACTACGTCCACTCACCTGGACCTCCGAGTGTCTTCTTGTCTGTCAACAAGAGAGCAGTTATGAGTAAGAACGCAGTCTGATTCCTTTGTGACATCAATAACTCTTTATTAGTGCGTTAACCCTCTGAACCCCAACACTACACTGTTCATCACCCACAAGCTGGAATAACGCATCTCTCCGATGGGCCTTGAACACATCATGTGTCGCAAAAGCTTCTGTGAGAAAAATCTGCTTAAATTTGTGATATTTCATCAAAAACATTTTATTCTTCATGTTCTCATTTAAAGTCTCTCCTCTAATAAAGAGTTCACTAAGAACATTACAGCGTGAGCTCCTCAGTGAAACTATGACGTCATGATTGATTCATCGGAGACCAACAGTCATGTGACTACAAGGAGGAGACTCTGACTGAACTACAGGAACACAGAGGAGAGAGGAGAGAGGAGAGGAAGGGAGAGGAGAGAGGAAGGGAGAGAGGGGAGAGGAAGGGAGAGAGGAGAGGAGCGAGGAAGAGAGGAAGGGAGAGGAGAGAGGAAGGGAGAGAGGAGAGGAGAGAGGAGAGAGGAGAGAGAGAGAGGAGAGGAGAGAGGAGAGAGGAAGGGAGAGAGGAGAGGAAGGGAGAGAGGGGAGAGGAGAGGAGAGGAGAGGAGGAAGAGAGGAAGGGACAGAGGAGAGGAAGAGAGGAGAGGAGAGAGGAGAGGAGAAGGGAGAGGAGAGAGGAGAGAGGAGATGAGAGGAGAGAGAGGAAGAGATGAGAGGAGAGAGCGGAGAGGAGAGGAGAGAGAGGAGAGGAGAGGAAGAGAGAGGAGGAGAGGAGAGGAGGAAGAGAGGAAGGGAGAGAGGAGAGGAAGAGAGGAGAGAGGAGAGGAGAGGAAGGGAGAGAGGAGAGGAGAAGGGAGAGGAGAGGAGAGAGGAAGGGAGAGAGGAGAGGAGGAAGAGAGGAAGGGAGAGAGGAGAGGAAGAGAGGAGAGGAGAAGGGAGAGAGGAGAGGAGAGGAGGAGAGAGGAGAGGAGAGAGGAGAGAGAGAGAGAGAGAGAGAGGAGAGGAGGAAGAGAGGAAGGGAGAGAGGAGAGGAAGAGAGGAGAGGAGAAGGGAGAGAGGAGAGGAGAGGAGAGAGGAGAGAGGAGAGAGGAGAGAGGAGAGGAGAGAGGAGAGAGAGAGAGAGAGAGAGAGGAGAGGAGAGGAGGAAGAGATGAGAGAGAGGAGAGGAAGGGAGAGAGGAGAGGAAGAGAGAGGAGAGGAGAGGAAGAGAGGAGAGGAGGAGAGGAAAGGAGAGAGGAGAGGAAAGGAGAGAGGAGAGGCTGAATCATGTGAATAGTTTAATATAAATAACACGTAGAGACTCCATTTATTTGAACATTAGTAACTCTTGTTGGATATTTAGTCTATTGTTTTCCAATTTTTGTAAACGAAATGATCAAAGATATTCATCTTTTTAATGACTCATGTCATAACTGTTGTTCTGCACTAAAGACATGTTCTAGTTCTACTTCTAGTCATCATGGTTGTTTCATAGAGGAGCAGGACTTTTATTCTGAAAATCAAGACCAGAGAGAGTAAAACTGAGCAGTTTGTGGTTCAGAGAGTAAAACTTACGGATGTCTCTGAAGTGGATGATCAGCCTCGCCACCAGAGAAAGATATTCCTCCTGAGGAGAAGAGATCCGTTACGACACGTGGAGACCCGGTGAACACATCTGTATCTCCGTGTCTCCTCATACTCACTCTGGATTTGGCTTTGACGTAAACGTGGTTCTCCATGTCGTTGCTGGACTTGGTGTGTGCGGTTCCTGCCTTCCTCATCGCCTCTTCACTGAGAGAACACACGAGCAACACGCTGACCAACGCTTCAGCAAACAGTCACTCTGCACACTCACAACACACGACCTGTACCTCACTCTGCATCTTTGTTCTCCTGTTATTCTGTATATTAAGAATATCTTTAGGTTATAAAACACTGCTATTGATCGAGTGAGTTGTTTCCTAAACACATATTCCAGTCATTAGCTTCTAAAGTGTGTGTTTTTAAGACTCTTTGTGAAAACAATCAGTTTAAATATTTATATTTGGGATCTGAGATTTATAAGCCAAACAAATAATCATGAAAACAAACGGCTGATTAATTGATAATGAAAATAAAGTTGCAATTCTAATGCCATATATATATATACATATCTATATACAAATATATATATATAATATAACGTGTTCATCATATGTATATGAAGTAACATCACGTAGTATGTTTGACGTCATGAGAAACATTAACTCATCTGTAACATAAAGAGTTAAACTCTCTGAATGAACCAATTTATCGTTAGCAGCTAAAATGCTAATAATAAAACAGTTATAAGAATGACTTTGTTAATTATGTTCAGGCCGGATTAATAACTGACTCAAACCCTCGGACCTATCAGTTCTCCGTGTTTGTAGACTTCGTCTTTTTCACGAGTTTGTTTTAATTTAACGATTTTTTAAAGCACGGTTTGGACGTGACGTGCTTTCCTGTGGATCTAACGTTAGCTTAGCTCCTTAGGCTAACGTTAGCCTAGCTTAGCTCCTTGAGCTAACTCATCAGAAACAGTTAACAGTGATTTTTTTTAGTCAAAAACAAAACACAGGAAAATAATATCTCACATCTGCGCGACGACTTTCTGTCTGAACTGCGGGCTCCTCCAGTCGCTGTCCGGTCCGGGGACCTCCATCACAGAAACAGTTTATTTATTATTTATGAGCTTTTTACTTGAAGAGTTTAATGTTTTCTCTGCTCTTCCTACTTCCGGTCTCAGCAAAATGGCGGCCGCTGTGTTTTCTGATAAAACTCGGTACCGCCGCGTGCTGGACGGAAGTAGTACTGACACTAGTCACTGGTACTAGAAAGTACCAGTGGCGGGCCGTCAGGGCCTGCAAGGCCTTCTCTGCTGGTCTAGACAGAATCACAAAGTTATAGCTATTTTACAATTTAATAATGTTTCACACTACATGTATAATAATTGATACACTACATGTATTATAATTTATAAACATATTTTCCCATTATCTTATGTTCTCATTGCACAGCTCCTGTCTTCCTCAGTTGCTCTGCTTCCAGTGCAGCTTGTTTTAAGTAGAGCTTTTATCCAATCAGATCTCACCTCTGTGTCTCTAGGTAGAACAGAGGCCAGAGGCCTGCAGACTCACACGTGCATCCATGTGCACTTTAAGTGAATGGGGACGATATTGTTGATTGTCATAGTGTTCAACCAATCAGATCTTTAGTTTGACATGTTGGGCGTATTCTTTGACGTGTCAGAGCTGCTAGCCGGCCTATAATGACGTCAGCATTACGTGCAGCTCAGTTTCCATGTACAGCTCTGCCGCGAGGTGCAGAGTGTGCTGTGATTGGTCAGTGGGCGAGCACGTGACGATCGTGAAACGAAACTTAACAGCAGAGGCTGTCGGGTAGTGAATCACATCACGTGATGCAGCTCAGCCAATCAAATATTGGCATTCTGACAAGTTTCCTGACCAGAGTGACACACGGGGCTGAGACGAGGAGAGACATTGCAGAGCAGTACGTTCAACGTTCAAGTTGTGAAAGTAAAATCATAAAACGATCTCTTTGGGCCTCAGCTTGTCAGGAGTGATGGTGGGTCCCACAGCCAGACCAGCTGAGAACCACTGTCCTCCATGAGGCAGAAAATATTATGTTTTCCTGAATTTAAGCTTCTGCATTTTCCAAATGCTCTAGTATTATTCAAACGTATTGTAAGTCTCGTACCGAACGTTACGTACATAGGTACGTACATTTAATACGTACATAGTTACAGCCTTAGAACTAATAATAACTGTGGCGCCATCATGTGGTTATAAGGTGGTATTTCAGCTGCAGGACAACAGTGAAGGCCCAGGTATAAAATGCACGGCCCGCCACTGGAAAGTACTAATAATACACTGTGAAAATACTGTGTTACAATAAAAGTACTACTACCAGACTGTGGAAAGTGGGCCTTTCTCAATACCCAAGTTCACAAGTCCAGAGAACGCAGTACGGACAATTGGAACAGCAGCTTATCTGATGACATCACCACCTCAGCAGGTGAGTTTAATCCGTTTTTTTACTGTAAAGTATTTTTACAATCAAACTAAATATGACAACCCTGCTGTTTTTGTTTTCATTTCACAAGAGGCGACCGTGGCTTACTGGGTAGAGCGGGTTGTCCGCCAACCGAAAGGTCACCGGTTCGATCCTCGGCTGCACTGTGTCCTGTGTTGAAGTGTCCCTGAGCAAGACACTGAACCCCTAACTGCTCCCCGGGCGCCTGTGATTGGCAGCCCACTGCTCCCTACATATACAGGGATGGGTCAAATGCAGAGAATGATTTCCCCACTGTGGACTAATAAAGGAATGTTTCTTCTTCATTTAAAATAAAGAATTCTACAAGTGTATTATATATATATAAATAATTGCAAAAAGACTCGCCGAGGTCAGGCTGCTCTAGGCTGAGCCCCCGGTGCTGGTTTACTGCCGGTCCCACTAGCATCACCTCACATCTCCGATGTCGGCTGAATCTTGACAAACCGACCACAGATTTGGTGCTTAAACAACTAACTTCTCGCCTCAAAACATCCTAAAATTACTTTCTGTGACTTAACAACAGTAGTATTTCGAAAGTTTCAACTTCCAGTTGTGTGTTTTCTCCTCCGCCATTGTTTCCTGTTACTGGTGCAAAATGCATTCTGGGATATTTGGCTGTTCCAATTCAAAGTTCACATCGAGCCAAGCACGGTCCAAATGCCCGGATGTGGCTCCGCCCATTTCACCGGGTATGCATCGGAGGTGACTTGTCTGTACTTGGGTCAGCCAAATATCCCAGAATGCATTTTGCACTCTGGGACATTGGGCTGAGACTGATGACGTTTCAAAAGTCCACGAGTTCACAAGTACCGGTACAGAGAAGTACGCATATTGAGAAAGGCACGTCTGGACCTGAAGAGGTACAAGTTTACATCCTCCAATGATTAAGATGTGTACTTTGCATGTTAATAAGGTGCCACAATGCAATAAAATATGGTAAACAAACAAATAAGAGTCCAGTGAAACAAGTGACGTACTCTGTTTGTTTGTTTTTATGATGATATTTGGAGGAAAATGTTAACTGTGTGTTGTTTTTGTTTGTTCAGCCTCCATCTTTGATCTGATCCTGAGAACGAGATGATGCGTAACATGCTGTATAACGTGGATAGAGCGATATGGGTAATGTTTTTTGACGAGGAGCATATGAGGAGGATAGAGGAGGAAGAACTGGAGTGTTTCAGGAAGAAACTCACCAGGAATCCAGATCTGACCGTCAACAAGAGCATTGTGATGTTCACCGGTCTTTCTGCTTCAGATGGTCTGAGACGAGGAAGATGGAGGCGGGAGACTGCGCTGCGGACTGGATCAAGAGTCTGGCGGGCAAGCTGGCCGGCTTAACATCAGCTCCCGCTCTCGCCGGAATCGGAGCGCTGGCCGTCGCCGTCTTCATCGACATCGTTTCCTTCAGTCCTCCCGAGGAGAGCACGAAGGCCGCTCTGCGAAGCGTGTTCGCCGATGAGAAGGCCTCGGAGGTCTGCGATCAGATCGACGAGTGCCTGAAGAGATGCGTGATGCACCTTCACGACAACGACGAGCTGACGGGCGACATCCGGCGGATCGAGTTCCTGCTGAGCGTCGCCCTCACCGAGCTGAAGAACTCCATGGTGAGGGACGGGCACATGTTGTCCTCGGCTCTGAAGGCCTGGGTGAACGGGGCGGCCTTCCACGTCCACATGCTGATTCACCTGGTGAGACTCGGAGGGATTCGAACCTGCGACCCCGTAGAGAAACTCCTCTCGACCTACCAGAGCGACCTGGAGACGCTGTTCACGAAGCACAAAGAGCTGATCCAGGCAAAGTGCTGGATCAAATGAATAACCTTCTTACTTGTACCGGTTAGATTTCTGGTGACAGAAGATTCAAAGTGGTACAAGATCGGTCTCTCTGTCCCCAACGAGAAATATCACGAGGTTTATTATGATCAAAGGTACGGCAGACAGAAGGTTGAGATCCAGCAGTACTTCAGGGACGTCAGTCAGAACCTGCAGAAGCTTGTTGATCAAAGAGGCTCCTTTAACGTCCAATGAGAGAGAGGCTGACGGATCTGAAGACCAGAAGAACGTGACCGTTAACACACTGCAGCGTCTCGTTCCTACGTGACATCAACGTGTGTTACAATAAAAGTACTACTACTACTCTGAAGAAATACTCAGTTATAGTACAATAATGAAGTGTATTTTGTAATGGTAACGTATTTTACGTGGTATATATTCTACTCAGTATATCGTATTCATGCATAAGTAATTTTGCTCTGAACTCTGTTGAACTTCACCGTGTCTCTGTTGTGCAGGAGAAGAATTCACCCTTGCTTTTACACAAAGATAACTAACTGTGTTGTATGAGAATGTTCCAGCACCAAGGCCGTCATTCAAATATGGCAGCTTGTTTTTCAATTCACAGTTGTATTTATTTACAGCTTAATCCGTCACATTTTATTTTGAAATTTGTGTGTTTACATCATTGTGTCTAACCCTTGTTCACGTGTTTCTGAGAGACGTAGTTTAGTTCCCCTGTAAACAAACAATAAAATAAACAAAAGTAATTTACAGAATAAGAAAGGGATTTTAAAAAAAACAATATGATTGGCAAAATAAACATATTAAAATAACTTCCGGTTTAATCTGTCACGTTTTATTTTGAAACCCCGGTGTTGCTGCTGAATGTTTCAAAAGGAAAGCGCTCAGCGGGAAACCGCTGTGGCAGAGCTCTCTTCTGATTGGGCGATCACAGACACGCTCACTCTGACCAATCAGAGAGCAGCTTGGTTCGTATATACTGGCGGGTTTGCCGCCCACTGAGTCATTCTTTGACTTAAACTCAACAATCGAACATAGAAAGATGTCTGGACGCGGAAAAGGAGGCGGTAAAGTCAGAGCGAAGGCGAAGAGCAGGTCCTCTCGTGCCGGGCTTCAGTTCCCCGTCGGCCGTGTCCACAGACACTTGAGGAAGGGTAACTACGCTCACCGTGTCGGTGCCGGAGCTCCGGTGTACCTGGCGGCGGTGCTGGAGTACCTGACCGCTGAGATCCTGGAGCTGGCTGGGAACGCTGCCCGCGACAACAAGAAGACCAGGATCATCCCCCGTCACCTGCAGCTGGCCGTCCGCAACGACGAGGAGCTCAACAAGCTGCTGGGCGGAGTGACCATCGCTCAGGGCGGCGTGCTGCCCAACATCCAGGCGGTGCTGCTGCCCAAGAAGACCGAGAAGGCCGCCAAGAAGTAGACACCCTAACCGGCTGACTAACAACACAAAGGCTCTTTTAAGAGCCACTCACTTGCAACTAAAGAGAAAAATCCTTTAATGCTGATTTATTAACCAACTCAATGACTTTACATGATGTGACGGAGTTTAAAACTTGTATGAAGGTAATTTAATATCTAACGTGTATTTATATAAGTGTATGAAGAAATATCTAGATGGCTCATATTTATATTATTACAGTTGTAATATAATGTATAAGAGGTGCTAGGAATAAAGGCACGGTTAAGTTTTGAAAAATGAAGCGGGAAGCTGTTGCGTTGTGGCCCCGCCCGCTGGAGTTGTGGCCTTTAGTCCTCTACTACGTCCTCACACGAGCTTTAAATACAGCCCCTTGTTAGTCTATAACGATCCATCATCAGCTGACTAACAATGAGCGGAAGGTTTTCTGTTACTCATGAGGAACGATAACCCGTCGCCATAGACCTCTCCACTGTGAACCACCTGGAACGTTCGTGGTGTTCAGTCAAGTGTTTATCGACAACAACAAAAATAAGTATTTATTACACTGACTTCGACATTCCGTGTACTCGGGAACTAGTAACGACGTAGATAATGTGTGACATGTGGCCTAAAGGTAATCAGAATCAGAACAGTTTATTGCCAAGCAAGTTTTCACCTGCAAGGAATTTGTCTTGGCGGAAGGTGCATAACATTCAACAATAAAACTATCAAATAACATTTAACTATCAAAAACAGTCGGCACAGTGCAGGAAATATATATTTGAAATGTACAATAAGATATGTAATATAGGATATGAAATAAATGTGTAATATCTGTAGGAGAGCAGGGCTGATGGTGATGTTTTTATCAGGAAAAGGGATTATTATAATACCAGGCAGGCTTTTGGTGATAGATGGCTTTTTTCAATCGACCGTGGAAGCCTAGAAAACATTATACATCTGAAGTCATCCTCCTGCTGCTTGGATATTCTACCAACACACTTTTTCAAAAATATTTCAAACTTGATCACTGATCTTTTACAAATAGTAAAGACAGTGTTACAGTCAGGTGATGTGTGTTACAGTCGGGTGATGTGTGTTACAGTCAGGTGATGTGTTACAGTCAGGTGATGTTACAGTCAGGTGATGTGTGTTAGTCAGGTGATGTGTGTTACAGTCAGGTGATGTTACAGTCAGGTGATGTTACAGTCAGGTGATGTTACAGTCAGGTGATGTTACAGTCAGGTGATTGTGTTACAGTCGGGTGATGTGTTACAGTCGGGTGATGTGTGTTACAGTCGGGTGATGTGCGTTACAGTCAGGTGATGTGTTACAGTTCCACTCACTGCCACACTGGGCTGATGTCTGTGTGAATGAGTTAACATGTTTGAGGTATTCACACTGATGGAGCCTACACTCGTGTAGCAAATGCAACATCGCGTTGTTTTTGTATCCACCGCTCTCTCGCCATCGCCCTCATAGTTCACAGAGAAACCAACGAGGCTCCAAACACCAGACCTGCAGGCCGTTGGAGGATCTTCTAGTTCTGGTCTATAGCCATACTGCAGCGAGCTAGCTTCATGTAGCCGCTACACTGTAGCGTCTCACAGCGCAGAAGTGCCGACTGGAGGCGAACGTGTTTCTTTGGTGGTGGGCGTGTCAGAGAGCACGCTGTCCGTTACGTCATGTGGGTT